>CAHIKZ030000117.1:67500-127500 GCA_903632075.3 Acanthosepion pharaonis
TGGCACATGCAACCTATCAAGGCTCAGACCTTGCAATACCATTCTTCAGAAGTTGGGTCACATGTGTCAGTTGTTGAAACCAGTGACAGTATTGAGCCAGGCCTTACCTTCTTCCTTTTTGCTGCTGAATTAAGATGGCATATGATCTAGGCAAAAGAAACCCTTTCACCTGTCCTATGGTGCATTCAATCTTCAGAGTGGCCTCAGCAATTTGACAGACTCTGCTTTCTTCCAGCTTTCAAACATCATGACTTCTGATCCACTAGATATTCCCAAGACTGATCCACTAAATATTCCCAAGACTCCTGTCAGTTCAAATACTCCAGGATGACCACCTGCTCCCAATGAATCTTCAGGCTCAATAAGTCAACCATGCATCCCAACAACAGAATACCAGGATAACCCACAGTGGACAAATTATCCATACTTCTGTTTGGTACACTAAGAACTATTGGTTGATTTGTTTTTTATGGTTTGTCAACACTTCATTGGTTATTTAAAGCTGAAACATATTTTAAATTGTAATAATAATCCATTTTTTTCTTTTATTTGTGAGTGACTATTCCATTAACATTTTTTGAGAATAACAATGATTTTTCTAGATACAAGTCTTGCTATTTGACCCATAGCTGAAGGGAGTCTTGACAAGTCCTGAATATGTCAATGACTGAAATTTTTAAGTCATGTGAGTTACATAATATGCCACATGTGGAGACAGCACCTACTTTTTAGACTGTGTCTTAGTGGCTTTATTGCCTTGCTTTGAGATTAAAAGATTAAAAAACAAGATTTAAATAACAGTTAACTGGTGGTCCAAAGGCATTTGAATGTCAGTTAATGTAACAAACCCAACTAGAAATTCAAACTTAGCTCTCTGATTTCTCATTCCGAGACACTACTCATTATCCTATCTGAAAATCCCACACTAAGAACTAAAGCATAGGAGAGATGTATATAAAAGTGTTCATCCTATGCAATGTCTTCACATCTATTAGTAATCTTAGTGCTGGCCAAATGATGTAAGATCAAATAGAAAATGTGTATTTAAAAAGAAAAAAGGAAGTCCCATTTCTAATTTCTTGGCTGGTCAATAAACCACATTCAACCTTATTGAGTGTTTTTCTTACAAGTTTCAACATTGAATTAGTTTCACAGCAGGTTTTTGAAACGGCTAATAGTTATTACATTTATGTGAAGCAAACTTAAACTTTGCCACTCCTGAATATTACAGTTAATACTGAAAAAACAAAAATTAATTTGGGAGACATTCAGTGTCCATTTATAGGGTGTGTGGGTAGGGTATCAGTTATCAGCTTTTAGAAAGAGAAATTGGCAAGCTGAATTTGAATTCTGTCTGAGTTTGTTAGATTCACTTTTGCAAAAATACACTTAGGAAAGATATGAATCTATAACTGCTCCACCCCTGAGTTATGGGTGAGCAGGGTAGACTCTAGTTTCTCTAACCTCAGTTGACAGCCACAGTCTAAACATGCTAACTCGGTAAAAACACCCATCCTTCAATAGTCTTGACAACTCATGAATTTGTCAATGGCTGAAATTTTTAAGTCATGTGAGTCACACAATCTGCTACATGTGGAGACAGCATCTACTTTTTAGACTGTGTCTTAGTGGCTTTATTGCCTTGCTTTGGGATTAAATGATTAAAAAAAAAACAAGGTTTAAATAACAGTTAACTGGTGGTCCATTTGCTAGGGAACATTTTCCTTTGTATTGTTGAATGATAGCATATATTGATGTTCATGGCAATATCTGATTTCTGGATGGCCCATTATAAAATGCATCTCTGGGATGTGTACAGAATTGGATGGATGTCTCCCATATTGAAAAAAAGGAAATGTCATAGGTCAAATTCTGCAAAAATAGGGTGCTAAATAAATCTCAGTATTGACTTTACACGAATATGGTAGGGCCAATATTTAGCGTTTATGAACTGTGCATTTTTTCTGTCTTTAGATAACGAAACAATGACTAAATAAATGGAAAGAAGAACCAGACAAAAAGATGAGACAGCATTTGTTTGATAAAGAGGATTATTTAAGGAATGAAGAAAAAAAATGTTGACTGTTTATCATGAAGTATTTCAAGTGCTCTTTAGAAAAAGAAGCACTGGATATTTCTCATCATGATTAGTTGATGCTGATCTCAAGAGATTTTAGCTTCTTCTTGCCTATTTTCAAGCTGATTATCTCATGGCTCAGCTTCACAAACAAAGATTGGGAAATATTTTCCATGCTGTACGTTCTCAATACACCCCATACAGGAGAGGCATATTTCTCCCCACTGACTGCAGGAGATTGTTTGACAGCTAGTAGAGCCCCCAGGCTTTGTGCAACTACCTTGTTCCTTCTGGTCATTTTTTTTTTTTTTGTCAGCATGATTCTGCAAAGTAGCTTGTCTGGTAGATCTTGTATCTCCATAGTGGTTTCTATTTTCTCACTGACAATAATTACTTCTACAGGAGACAAGAGTCTTTTTAAAGAAATTCTTGTATCTCTTCAGGGAAGAAGTTCTTTCTCATTAGCCAGTGGTTAGTTCCACAAATAGGAGTGTCTTTGGAAGATGATTGTCTTCTTACCATTTAGTCAATTCATCACATTTGAGACTTTTTTTTAGCATGGGTGCATCACTTACTGCAAGCTTAAGTGCAGAATTTGTTTTAGGGATTTAAGTGCAAAAGCTTATTTGCTATATATGACATAATTAATAAATATCTCAAATATGGTACCAACAACTTGAATATCATTTTATAGCCATTAGTAAACAGAATTAAAGAAGAAGTCTTATGAAAAACTCACATCCCTTTTTCTTGTGAAGTATGGCTTAACATGACAGCTGCCTTACCAATACAGCTACAGGGACCCATATACTTCAAATTTATCTATTTTGCCACTTTTTATTTTTCCTCATCATCTAATATGTTGTGATTATTTTTTTAACAGAGACTCATAATATTAATTTTCCAAATACCATACTTCCTGGCCATAGACAATCATGAACCTCCACAGATTCCTTATTTTTCTTATCAGTGAATTGACATGCATTCTCAGTAAATATAGTGGTACATTTTTCCATTGTCTACTCCACAGTTTGGAATTTTATTTCTCTTAGACTGCATGCCATTCAAAGTAAGAGAGCCCAGTCTACCGTTTTTTTCATCCAAGATGGAGAAGAGATAGGAATTAATGTGAGAGTGAATGGAACAGACAAGGCAGGAATTTGAACCTTGTTCACCAATTTCATTTTCCACGCCAATATACTGCTCACACATTTGTGATGTGTATGTGGTGAACATGTATCAGTACAGATACAAAAGAGGGCCCCAAGTTGCATGCAGAGATGGCCGTCCAGGTTAGTCATATCTGGGTTTCTCAGTTAGCAGCAGAACAGTTTGGCATATCCAGATACAGGTCTCAACACTAATTTTTGAAAATCAGGGTACAACTGTCTCCTGTCAATAAAACTAATGGGAAAAACAGCACACAGCAGTCTACTTTTGATGAGACTTACTTTGCTATCACCAGAATTTTGCTATGCATCGCCTGCTGAGATGTGGTTTCTGAGGCAGTGGCTTCGCTTGTCATTAATCAGTTTTTTATTTCTTCCTATTCTCTTTCTCTTCTCTGCCTGTTCCCTCTTAATTGTCAAAAGAACAATCCGTTACCTGCTAAGTGTTTTCTCCAGCCTCAACAAACCCTTGCCTTATTTTTCTACATATATAGCCATTTGAATTAAGATAAAAAGATATTGCTAGCCAAAAAATTAATAATGACATATAATATATTTTTATTGAAAAAACAAAAAAATTTCTTTTGTAAGAAGCCAGAAACAAATAAGCAAAAAATAAAAACAAAGGTATTTTTTAATGGGATTATACATTTTATATTTTCTAAAAATGGAAGTTACAGTTTAATATTTTGAACAATGTATTATTATAGATGTTATAATAGCCACAATGTTTCAGCCAGGTACACTCTGACCATCTTCAGGCCTCCATTGTTTGGCTGATATGTAATATTTGGTGATTTTTATTATTTTGTCCCTGTTCTTGCACATTTCTGATAAACCCATGTATACACCGTTTCACTATCAGATCCAGGGATTGAACTCACAATAACTGGAAGACAGTTACATATTTTAACCAACTCCATTATCCACTATGCTGCCATCCTAAAGGACATCAGTAGTTCATTTTTCGAGCCATTCAGACAGTTTTCAACATTTGGTCATCATGGCCAGTTCCTACAGCTTCTGATAATTTTGTATTTCACTTCTGTGATGAGGAATTGTCTATATATATTTTAATTTTTAAACTAAAACTCTTGATGGTCAGAAATTGGTTCTCTTCTGAGTTGTAAAAAGTGACATCTTTTAATATAACATCAAATCTATAATTTTAATAAATGTTTTTTTTTTTATCAATTCACCTCAAGCAAGGTAATAAAGAAAATAAGATGCAAGGGTTTACTGAGTGTGAAAGAAAGAGAAAAAGAAACATTATTAAGGAGTGAGAGCAACAATAAAAGAACAGAAATTAAGAAGACAGAAGATAACAACTGATATTGCATTTCAATTTTTGAAGATCAAAGTTGACTAGAAGGCAAGAAGCTGGAATAGAGTTCCACAAGTGAGAAGTGCTATAGATGAAACTATTAGCATAGAACTTACAGTTTCATCTAGCCATTTCAACTGTAAAAGGATTGGACCTTGCAGTCAATCTAGTACTGTGCTTATATTCATAAAGTCTAGTTACCATAGAGGAAAGTTCATCCAAAAAATTACCAAGAATGTTTTTATAGAAAAGGCACAGGGAAGCTATGTTATGGTTGTGGTAAACTGACTGAAGCTGAGATGCCAGATCAGAGCCAATAACATTGCAAATTTTTCTTTGGATTTTATCAAGAATCTCTAAATATATAACAGAAAGACTAGACCAGATATGGCAGCAATATTCAAAGCATGGACGAATGGTAAATTTAAATTTATACAATTCTACAGACAGCAGAATGACTTCTGTTCATGGGTGTTTCTTGACCCTTTGAGCCCTACGATAAGGAGCTGGAAACTTAAACATTTTCTTCTTTTTTTGTATCATTTCAATGCAAGAAAGGCAATTAAGCTACCAAGTGAGAGAATATGAGAAAAAAACATTATTAAAGAGTGAGAGCAACAATAAAAGTACAGAAATTAAGAAGATAAAAGATAACAACTGACATTGTATTTCAATTTTCAAAGATCAAAGTTGACTGGAAATCAAGAATCTGGAAGAAAGTTCAACATGTGAGAAGTGCAAGAGAAGAAACTGTTAACATAAAATTTATGGTTAGCCATTCCAACTGTAAAATGATAAGACCTAACTCCCAATCTCATACGCACTTAAATTCATGAAGTAGAGGTAACAAAGAAGAAAGCTCATCAGAAATTTACCATGAAAATATTTATAGAAAAGGCACAGCAAAACTACCTTATGGTAGTGGGTAATTGACTGAAGCCGAAATGCCAGTTCAAGACAAACTAGTTTGTCTATTAAGTTTAATACGTTTGGTTCATGTGACTACCAGTAGATCTGTAATAGTATGTTAAATAAGAGTAAGTCTTCTATTCACTTATCTTTTCACTCATTTTGAGGTGTCATCATTTTCTGTTGATAAAGTGGAATGTTTTGCTCATAAATTCTCTTCCAAATTTATAAGTAAAACAGTCCCTCATTCTATCAGTGAACAAAGACTTAGCTTCTTTGAGAACATGTTTACAATTATTACAAGCAGACACAAAGAAGCATCTGTCTAAACATTTATTTTTCTAAATTGCCTACAGCTTCGTAAATGTGTAAGATGAGCTTAAATACTGTATCTGTATTTCACTTTTTCACTATGCCCTTGGAATAGGCAAAAATAAAAAAATGAAATATTTAACATTGAAAAAGATTTTTAAAAATTCATAAACAGTAATTGTGAAAATTCATAGAGTATTTTGTTAAAAAGGATTTTTTTCTATAGAAAATATCTTAAATATCATAAAAATGAAATGTTTATTTTTTGTGAATTCTTATAAATTTAAAATGGAACTATTTTCTTGATTGTTTGGGGACGACAATTCTGAATTCCTTAACCAGCTGAAGATTGTCTTTTTCAAGCATTTTGTAGAAAGTTTAGTGAATTTTTGTAATTGAATTTATTTTAGATATTCATAAGTCTAGCCAGGCTTTGCTCCTTTGATAAAATATAATCATAATAATATTGAGGTGAAAATATAGAATATTAAATAAAAAAAAAAATGAATCTCATAATAATATCGAATAAAAACCAAATATTATAATAATATTAAATAAAAGAAAAAATATACTAATATGAAGTAAAAAAAGCAGATATAAAAATGATTAATATAAATGTAAAAAAAAGATTTATTCTTCCATTTGCCTTTGCACTGTTATGGGCATTATTATGTCCATGATTTAATTAACACCAATATTTCATAACAGATATATTTCTGAAAAAGAATGGCTGAAAGGAAAAGGAATGACAAACATGCTTTGTTCTCAGAGAGACTTTTATATCACTAAGACATACACAAAACTATATATATATATATATATATATATATATATATAATATATATATATATATATATATATATATTATATATATAGTTTAAGAAAAACTAGGTAATCCGTATGGGTAAACCTAAGGAGGATAAAATCCAGAGAAGCTCAATGTAAATCCAGAGCAAATAATTTAAATAAAAACAGACCAGTTTAAGGTGCCATGTAATAAATTATTTCACCCCAGCCCTTTTAAATTTTCTTTTCATTTTTTGTTTGGAAGTAAAGTCTGATGATCCGCAGTCCTTTTAAAAGGCTGTGGTAAAATAATTTATTACATGGAACCTTAAAGTGGTCTGTTTTTATTTAAAATATATATATATATATATATATATATATATTAATAGTAGTAATACTCTTATAAGTATAAGAAATTATACTCATTTGGAAAACCTTTGGTGTCTTGATTTGCAAATAATCAAACCAATACCAAAGGGGGAAAAAAAAGGAATAAAAAAAGAAAGACCCAAGAACATGTACGTTAGCTGAAAGCAATTGTCTAGCATGCAAGTCCAAAGCCCAAAGAAAAAACCCTGATACGAGTAAGCAAAATAACTAAAAGTACTCAATACAGTAAGTAGAGCAGACCTAGTTAAACCTAGAGAGCCAGACAAACCTACCAAGGTTTCGACTAAGTGGATTGTCAGGGAAGCCTTTCCTGACAATCCAGGTGAAATGGTGAACAAACAATCTATATATATATATATATATATATATATATATATATATATATATATATATATAGAGAGAGAGAGAGAGATATGTCCCATGCAGAGAATAATATATCACATATATCTAGACAGCAAAGCAGAGTGCAAGGAGAAACAAAAAGGAAGCGTGTTACACATAATATGGAGAAGCCATGCTTAGGACTCCAGATTCAAACAGGCCGGATTCATCTATGTACCAGGTGAAGACATATTCCATGAAAGGGATACAGCAAGTCTTGGGTTTTCCCAAATTGAGGACTGTGAGCTGGAGTTTCTTTCTCTATCTGGGAAAGATATATTCCTAAAGGGAAATGGCACCATGGACTTGTAAGTTGCTGGGGAGGCAGATTTATCCTCTGCATGGGCCTGGGGGGAGGCTAAAGAAAGCAACTGCTTTGTTTGGCTGCTGTAAACAAAACTGAATTTGACTGCTGTGCTTGTTACTGTATGGAGTGATGTCATTAAGCATCTGTCATGTGACTTGTAAAGGGAGATCAGTGCCTTCTGTATCCCTATACTAACATATCATAATGGTAAGTCAAAAACAGCTATAGTAAAATGGAAACAAAAAGGATGCTTATATTTAGAATCAGAAAGTAACAGTTGAAATTTCAAGGGCACAATGAAGAAAGAGTGTTTGGAGAATCTGACACTCATAAAATACATTGAAGGCAAGAGGGAAACAGAAGAAAACAGTAAGTAACCTACCCAATGAGCTTGTGTAAATGGATGGCAAGATGGGGACTGGGCAAGTTAATGAAATGACAAAACTTACTAAGAGCTACAAAGGACAGGAAATTGTGGAGAGCCATGATTGCACATGTCAAGAAAGAACACAGTACACAGAAGAAGAATCAAGATATTTAATAACATCATTTTTAATTTATTTGATTAGAAATGGAGAAAAAGTGTTGAACAGCTAAGTAATATATGATATGGTATTGAATGCTGGGCCATTTTTATCACAGATGAAGAGGAAACAGATATGTGGCTAGAAAGAAAAATACTGAGAATAACATAAACAGAGCATGTGAGCGATGAGGAAGTTTTAGGGAAAATAGAAACAAAAACAACACTTACAATCAGAAAGAGTTGAAATTTTTAGGACACGTTCTGAGGAAAGAGGGCTTGGAAAATTTAACACTCACAGAATATAGTGAAGGCAGTAGAGGCAAAGGGAAACAGCAAGTAACCTACCTAATAGATTGCAGAGCAGAACAAAGAGTATTGATAAAGAATCAAATGTTGCTTAGGGACAAAAAGTTTGTGTAGAGTCAGAATCTGCCACACCCTAAAGAGACACAGAATGTAAAAGATGTAAAATCACAAATTTTTGACTCATCTTGATTTCATCTGATAAATTTATGTTTCAAGAATTAAAAAAAAAAAGAATAATTAAACATTTTTACATATATGGTTTTTGAAATCCTGTATGTGACCTTATGGCTAATATAAAATGATTGTATTTTTTTTTCTAAAATATCAACAAAATCAATGAAACAGAGCATTAATAATTAATTAAATAGAACACTAATAATTAATTAAATAGAACAATAATAAGAAAAATAATTATTATTGATTGTTTAAAAATGTCAGGTCATTTTCTTGTCTCGTCCTGTAAATAGAAATGAAAGTGGTTGTAAATGTTCAGATTTGAGATTTAACATAAAACTTAATATTTGCAGCTGGCATTCTCGATTGGATAAGATTTTTTCCTTTTTATGCTCTTTATATTTGAACAAATGCTTATCAGTTGTTTTCCTTGAAAGCAAAGCTTTTCTGTTTTGGCATCAAGTAGCATGTTAGCTAATAAGAATATATTGTGGAGTGGAATTAACATATATTATGGTGCATCAAAAAGATTTTCATTTCTTTACAGCCTTTACTCTAAAGATTACCATATTTTTCAGCTTACAAGACACACTTTTTTCCCTGAGAAATACTTTTTCATCTTCCAAAACAAATGTTAGGCAACACCCAACCTCAAGTAAGCTTGAATGGTCGCCTAATTGGCTTGATTGATAAGGACATGGATTTATATGTTCAGTCATTACACTGTAATGTTAAATATCTATCTTAATTCACTCTTTTATATGATGTAATCTCAGTACTTAGCTGTTACAAGTATTTAAAGACTGTAAACCTTCCTGGAGCTGAGCCACAAACTTAAACATGCTGTTTACTAGCAGCGGCAAGAGCCTTTCTACTCTTTATTAGTATGTCATTGCCATATGAACAAAATTGAATGACTGATTAATGTAAACAATACATGGTACCAGTATGTGTGGGATGCATGGTGAATGCGTTGTTGTATGATAATGACTTTTTTTTTTTCTTTAGAAATTTCTTTCCAATATTAGGGTGTTCCTCCAAGCCACAGTGTCTTGTAAGCCAGAAAATACAGTATTTCATGTAAACTTCTAAAGTCAATATAGAAGTCAACATTATTATTACACTATTTTAATGTATATCAAAGCAGTTTTCATTTTTTTTTTTTTTTTTTAAATCGACCTTTCTTCTAAAGTTTATTTTGTGGATGCATCTGATGACTAAAATTCCATTATATTAAAAAAAAAAAAATGGAGTTGAACACAGCTGGGATCATCAAGTCAATGCAAACAAACCTTTCCTTAGCTTGTATATTATGTGCTTTGCTAGGACTACATATAGATTTTGAATTCAGAGTTTTCCTTTTCTTATACCCATTGCTGCCAAAGGCTGTAGAACTCAGTCTGTCCTGTTATTTACTCATAGAGTGAGAAGAGATGGATTTATACTTTTCACAAGGGTATTAACGTGTAAGTAAATGTAATGAACTCAACTAGAATTTGAGCTATATTGATATTATATATTATGGTGTATCAAAAGAATTTTCATTTTTTAGGAGATGCTTATTTCAGGAGGCACAGTGGAGTAATGGATAGCGGTTTAAATTGAGGAATCAGAGAGCTGAGTTTGAATTCCACTCGAATCCATTACATTCACTTACATGCTAATACCCTTGGGAAAAGTATGAATCCTTTTCTTCTCCCCCCAGCTATGGGTAAAAATCAGGACGGACCAGGTTCTATAGCCTTCGATGGCAACTGGTCTACTGCAGAAAGAAATGGCAACATACTGCAGGGAAAAAAATCTACCTCGTTAGTCACGTGTCAAAAGATACATGATCGCCTAAGTGTGTATCACACATGGCACTGACTGCCTGAGAAGAAACAAGTCAAAAGAATGATCTTCTACATGAAGTAAGAAACACGCTAATATATAGCACGATGGATTGAGGAATCGGAGAGCAGAGTTTGAATTCCAGTTGTATCCATTACATTCACTTACGTGCTAATACCCTTGGGGAAATGTATGAATCTTCTTCTCCTGCCAGCTATGGGCAAATAGCAGGATAGACCAGGTTCTATAGCCTCGGATGGCAACTGGTCTACCACAGAAAGAAATGCCAACCTACTGCAGGAAAAAATCTGCCTCATCAGTTATGTATCGAAAGATACATGATCGCCTAAGAGTGTATCATGCATGGCACATAAATATTTCAATATTTATTTTCATTTCTAAAGACTATCATCATCAGCATCATTATCATCATTGCTAGCACCACCAAACAACATAATAAGTATTAGTAAAAAGATGATGGTATCTCAAATGATTTTTTTTTTTACAGACTTTTACTCCAAAGCTTATTTTTTGTAAACATTTAAAGACTATCAATGATTCCATTATTAAGTTTGTTATCATTATACATATTATATTTTTCAGTACTATTCAGCTGTACCATTTAAAAAAATATAATGTATTGTCTCTCAATCTGTCCCTTGAAATAAAATTGATAAGTGGACAACCATCAGTAGTTGAAGATAATACATATAGAATGTTACACAATTTTCAAAACATAATTCTTTTTTTTTTTTTTAAATCAATTCACCCTTAGCAAGGCAATAATGCCACAAAGACGCACGGGGCTGGAAGTGAAAGAGAAGGAACTGGAAACCCAATCCTAAACAGGAAACAAGGGATAAACGTCTATTCCTTAATTTATTAAAAATGAAAAAAAAAACTTTACATACATGTTATCATTAATAATAGTAAGAAAACTCACACAAGCAGTAGATAACTAAAGCTTTAATATTCAATAAATCAAGAAAAGTTCAATGGCCTTATCTCATTGATTGACTCTAGATTTTTTACATCAAATCACTTGTTAAGCTTCAATATTCGACAAAGATATTAAGCATTTGATTCTGATGAGCAATTTGATTCAAAACTCTGTAGCTGGTCAATGAGATAAGGCTATTGAATATTTATTGATTTATTAGATACAAAATTGTCTCTACTTAAAATATATTTTTGAAAAAAAAATACAATATTGGTAATTTCTGAATTTTTCAGATTAGGTTTTTGCTATTATTAAGCACTGATCTTTGGAATTATGAGTTCAAGCTCTGTGTCCGTTACTGGTTCAGTGGAGTGAATATTCCTTTGGAAAAGCAGCAGATCAATTTTTGGAAAAAAGAAAAAGATAACTCCAACAGAAAAATTATGAACTTTAGATAGTTTCTCTATAAATTTGACCCAGATACATGATAATTATACACAATCTAGTGAAAAATTAAACAGGCAGACTTTCTCAGTTAATTTCAATAAAACTTGTTTGATAGAATTCTATACTGAAACCTGTGTATTAGTGGTCACTGGGACTTGGCAATTTTTGTCCTTGCATCCATGTACATGTAAAGTCCTATACATTAAAATGCTAAATAAATACAAGAAACAGAGTATAGTATCTGTCTGCTTTTTTGGATTAAAGTGACTGTCCTTGTCACTCCTACCAATAAGAAGAGTGTTGTAGCTTTGTGAAGAGATGGTCACATGTAAAAATATATGGGTCACATTGCAACTTATAACTTAAAAAGTCAACCTATGTATAAGCGTGACCAATGCTGAGCCTAGGGACTCGTGCATAAGCGTGACCAATGCTGAGCCTAGGGACTCGTGCATAAGCGTGACCAATGCTGAGCCTAGGGACTCGTGCATAAGCGTGACCAATGCCTACCTAGGAACTCAAGTCTAATCACACCAACACAACTTTCCATTTCAAAATATCAGTAATGCATCATCTGCTTTCCATGAAGTACACTACAAAAACTTAGTTCTACAGTAGGATTCTGTGAATGCCATGGAACATGTAAACAACAAGTAAGCTTTAAGGAAAATGGAGACATAAAAAGAAGGATAATTATGCATAAATAATAGAGAGTCAATTGAAGTTTCTAGGGCACATAAGGAGGAAAGGGAGCTTGGAGAATTTAATACTTAAAAGGACATACTGAATGAGAGATGGACAGAGGGAAATGATGTGTAACACATGTAACGAGTTTGTGTAAATGGATGGCTGAACAGATAATGGGAGGACACATGGCACAGTAGATAAAGGCATTAGTTAAATCTAGTGACAGGACCCAAAGAGTGTGAGTTCAATACCTGGTTAGGCAGTGGAGAACTTGGAGAGGGGAATTAACAGGAGATAACTGATAATTGACATCCATTAGACATGGCACATGGAACTAGAACAGTCTACCCCAGTGAATGAAATAAAGGGTCCAGTTCGACATTCCAACCACCTGAAGAAGGCTGACGCGTACAATAGCCAAAATGTTGTAATAAATATGGCAACAAAGATGAGGATGATAGTCTGAATAATGTAAATATTGTATATAATACCTCATCTCAGAAATATTGACAGATTCAAAGTTTATGTCTATTTTCTTTTAATTAGAAATGCTCATCTTTATACTCTGTGGATTGATTGGCTTATCTAAGCATATGGTGCATATTAATTTCATCGAGCATTCTATTGTCTAATGTTATTAGAACTCATAATCATTAGTTTTTTTTTTTTATAATGTTGATCAGTCTTTCTACATAAATTTATGTACAACCTGATCAAGAATTGAACCCAGGACCTCTAGTAGACCAAATGCCCAATACATTTTGTCTGCTTGGTCAAGATAATAAGGTTATGATTGTTTTGTTTCATCTAATGCCTATCTTTTTCTAATTATGCTTCATTGATAAATTGTTAAAATTTGTAAAAAATATCTCCGAGTCTGACTCTTGACATAGATAATTATGTATTTAGAACAAGCATTATATTTGAGTCAAAATTTAATTTGTAAGGCAACCAGGCTCTCCCCATATGACAGATTAGTGCAACAAAATCTACTTATTGTTGTTTTCTGTATCCCTTTAGTATGTTGGCAATCATGGCTCTCCATAACTTCCAGTCCTTTTTATTTCTTAATAAGTTTTATCATCTTTTGGCCATTTCAAAACCTGCTCTACCATCCATTCACTCAAGCTTGCCAGTGAGGTTATGTGTTGTTTTGCTCTATCCCTCTTGCTTTCAATATGTTCTGTGGGTATTACATTTTCCAAGCCCTCTTTCCTCATTATGTGCCCTAAACATTTCAATTATTTCTTTCTAATGTTAAGTATAAGTATCCTTTTTGTTTTCATTGTCTCTTCTTGTTACTCACATGTTCAGTTCATGGTATTCTCAGCATCCTTCTGTAGAACCAAATTTCTGTTGCTTCAAGTCTCTTCTTCATCTGTGATGAGATTGTTAGTTGGGTATCTGCTACAAGTAATAGTGTTGGGTTTACTATTCACATTCTGAAGGGTTTTAATCTTGATGAGGCTCCATACTTCAAATAATTAGTAAATCTCAATGTGGGAAATTAATTATTTCCAACCTTCCAACCTCTTTTCCCACAAACAAAATGTTTCAAGAAGATCATTATTTCCATTGCAAATGTTTGGGTGAGCTAGATTCCTTAGTTTCAAAAGTGCAGACCTTTACATCTACAGGATGCCAAACCATGTACACGGGGTCAACTCATCCTCATTCCTTCTGTATTCCATTTGTAAAGAGGAAGTTTCACTCAAACAGATTCTTCTCCAGACATGTTATATTGTGGAACAGACTCCTGAAAGATGTTTCTCTAATCACTACAATGTTAAACTTTTCTAGGATAAACTTTGTTATCTATCCTACATATCCTTATAATCTACACTTTCTTCCTCCTCTTATGTCTCTACAACCTGATCACTTAGTAACACACTACCTTGAGTGGCTCTTGGGCCTTGGATTGGATAAACATTTAATTAAAAAAACATGAAATGAAACATTTACAGGGTGTGATGGATAAATTGTCGTTTAAATTACATAAAAATGAAAATAATACTGACATCTCATTTTAACATATTTACCAAAATTGCACAAAAATATCTTCAAATACTAAAGAGTAAATTTATCCAATAAAATCGCCATTGGCTTTGACCATAGTCTCCAGACAACTACAGAATCTCCTACATCTCTTCTGGACGGTCTCCTTGTTTAAGTTGGTGAATGCTGTTATAATCCTTGCCTTCAGTTCATCTTTGATGTTACAAGGAGTTTTGTTGGTCTCTCTCTCTCAACTGTGTCCATACATCAAGGGAGTTGCAGTCTGGGGAGTTAGGTGGCCAGATGTAAGGGGTGATGTGGTTGCAGAAATTGTCTGGCAGCCATGACTGGGTTTTCCTGCTTGTGTGGCATGGTGTAGAGTCCTGTTGCCAGACATAGAGTCTTCCGGCAGGCCATCTTCTTGACCCAGAGCAGCACTTTCTTCTTAAGGCAGCACTTAATGTAGGCCTCCATGTTCAGTGAGGCCCTGTGGTAAGATGAATGGAAGCATAATGTCACCATCACTAGTGATCTATCCAGACACCTTTGTAATCACCATCAGACTCATCCAACTCTTTGCAAATCTTCTGCACTGTCCTCAGATTAATAACCAAACACCCTGAAATGTTCATATTAGAGCTTCCAACACAAACGCCAAGCAGTATGCCGTTTCAAAATTTCTAGCAGCATGAATTGCATCATGGTGCTCTTTTTCTCACAGATGGTGCCCAACTGACCCTACTATACTGTGCAATCAACAAAATGAAAAACAGACAGCGCACATGTGTGAAATTAAAAATATAAAATGGCGACAATTTACCCATCACACCCTGTGTATGCAATATTAGTAAAGATGTTGAAAATATATATATATATATATATATATATATATATATATCACCATGGAAGTATCTAGCTTCTGCTAAGCTTTATTTTTACAAGAGTTCCATATCAGACTCAAATTAAAGTATTACTACCATATTTGGACTGGAGTTAACCCAATCATTACTTTCCAGACTTGATAAAGTCCTTCTACCACACTTCATATTTACAAGAGTTAGATTAGACCAAAAATGGAGTATTGCTGCTATATCTTAGCTGGAGCTACACTATCCTTATTTTCCAGCCTTGACAGAGTTCAAAATTATTTACATGGTCTTGTGGGGGAAAATTTATTTTCCACTCTGCATCCTCTTGCCGAGATGCAATTCTGCAAGTCTGTCACTATTCTAGCTATGCTATTTCCATGGCAAATGTTCAGATGAACTCCACTCTTTATTTCCATCAATCCAGACCTGTACAGCTAGAATGCACCATGTGACTTTCATGGAGATGAACCATCCACATTTCTCCCCATTCTTCCTAAATAGAAGAAGAAAGCTTTTTCCCCAAGCACTGCCAATTTGTGGAACAGGCTCCCTAAACACTTTAGTCTGATCCAAGGACCAATCATCTTTTCTCCTTAGCCACATTATCTTTACTTCCTGCCACATTCTTTTCCATTCATATTCAACATTACCATCTAGACCAGTGATTCCCAAATGGTGCAGCACACCTCACAGGTGTGGCAGAAGAGGATATCAGGTGAGACGGAATGATTGAAAGACAATCAGATTTAGAAACAGTTTAAAAAAATTCATATGCCAAAAATAAAAAAATAATTATTGACCGATTTTATCACTGCAATATTTTAGCATTATATCTAGTATTAAGAATATAGTAACTAGAGTCTGCAAATTGGTGGAGAGAGTTATCAATGATAATCTACTGATTTTGAATCCACAGTTAATTCAACATTATCCCTATCTCTGTTTTTTATTTTTAAATGTACTTTTTATCACATAAAATTTGGTGAGGTGCAGACAAATTTTAATTCTGAAAATGTGGCACAAAGAAGAATGGTTTGGAAACCATGGATCTAGACTATACCCTCTACTTTAAGAGGCTCTTGGGCCTTGTATTGGGTAAAATTCATTAAACTTATTTCTATATACCAGCATTTTAAATATTGATTTTTCAAGTTGATTAGGATGGTTCATTCCATCAAGAATATTAACATAACATAATGTTCTCATATTGCAGGTAATATGTATACTTGTACATTTGGGAAATTTGTAATACCCACATGGCATAAATATCACCACATGTTCATTGTTTTAGTCTGTTTAGAATTACCACTGTTGATATCTATTTATTGATTTCTGTCTGTCTGCATCTTATCGCTTCATCCAACCATCTACAACTTACCAATTTCAAGATTGAAAGATGGAATAAAATGGATGATATGCTATAAGTTTATAAAAATAAGAGCAAAAAGTTCTTATTTGTTTCAAGAGGATTCTATCAAGAGAGTTCACACCTTGCTTTCAAACCTGCAGTAATTCTAAGAGAGCAGGTGCATCATTTTGCAGACTAACATTGCTCATCAGAATATTCATGAAAAAAAATGTTGTCTTTAATCGAAATGCCAAATTTAATATCGAAAACAGCCAGTCGTTTGAAATTGTCAGTAATAAAAATATCGATTCCACTGGGTTTTATTTCCTTGTTCTGCAGACACTAATTTCAAACTATTTGGAAGTTAATTTTCCATTGAGAGAAAAGATGAAAAATTCCCATCTCTCTTGAACTGCTTATTGAAAAGTTTTATTTTTTATTAAAAAAAAACAAAAATTGCTGTATTACATTTCTACTGCTGAGATTTTTTTTTTTTTAAATTATCACTGCTTTATGACATTGTGGAATGAAGGGTAGAAAATTAAATACATTATATCCTGCTCATCTCTCTCTCTCTCTCTCTCTATATATATATATATATGATGAAAATATCGTTTTAAGGCATGTTATATTTATAGATAAAAGAGCTCAATACCAGAGATGAAGTGTAAGTAAATATAAAAGTGTACATTGAGGTCAACATCAAGCAGTGACAATCTGTTTCATGCTCGAAACTTTATGGCTTGAAGATTGTGTTCATGCATGACTGTTTCCACTTATATACATACATACATATATAGTGTGAACATTGCAATCAACACTCAGAGGCGACAGACTGTTTCATGCTAAATGCAATCATCAGGCCACATGCAGCATGAAACAGCCTGTTGCCTCTGAGTGTTGATTGCAATGTTCACTTTTATATTTACATATTCTCTATCTCTGATATTGAACACTTTTTCCCATAAATATAAAACTATATACCTATAAAACTATATATATATATATATATATATATATATATTTCTAAAGATGTGGTGGATTTTTTATTTATTATTCTGACAGATTTTATCACTTTAAATGTTATTTTTAGTGGATACCCATATTTGACTAGATGATCCCATTTATTTATTAAACCACATATTTATTTTCATCTACAACCTGAATATTCATAAAATCTTATTAAAGAAAAAATACAAATTCCGTCAGGATTCAAACCTGCATCCCCCTAGTGGGAGAAATTCTCATTAGATCCAACATACTCCTGACCATATAGGTTCTCATTGATCAGGCAAATGTAAACAAATCAATTTCTAAAGAAGTAATGGATTTATTAATCCAATATGATAATTATTGACACTTGACTTGAAGATCTTAAGATTGCAGTATTCAGACAAGTATCCACATATTAACTGTAGCATTTGGAACTCAAAGTGGGACTGACACATTTCTTCAAGGTATCAAAAAATTAATGGATCCTAAATTAAAGTAAAAAAAAAAACCTTTAAATATTAAATAAAAGTAATATAATTCAATATAATTTTCCCATTTATTATTTCTTTTATTTTTATATATATATATATATATATATATATATATATATATATATATATATATATATATTCTTTCCCTCTTTTTATGTGTCATATCCTTTCAGGACGTAGGCGATCATGGCTCTCCACTTTCCCCTATCCCTTCGTAGCTCTCAATAAGTTTTGTGCCTCTGCCAATTTCCCCAGATCACATTCTGTCATCCACTTGCTTAAGCACGCAGGTATGTCATGCGTTACTCTCCTTTGTCTCTTTTCCCTCTATTTGACCTGTGAATATCAGATTCTCCAAGCCCTCCTTTCTCATTACGCATCCCAGAAATTTCATCTGCTGCTTCCTTATGCTAAGTATAAGCTTCCTTCTTGTTTGCATCCTCTCCAAAACCTTATTGTTGCTCACATGCTCGCTCCATGATATCATTATCAGCCTTCTGTAGAATCACATCTCTGCTACCACGAGTCTCTTCTTCATCTTTGAGGAGACTGTCCAACATTCATTGCTGTATAGGAGAACAAATGTCACATAGCTCAGTATTTTTCTTCTTTCTCACCAAAGAAATCCTCCTGTCTTTGCAGTACACTGCCTTGCTTTTGGAATGCATCCTTGGCCATCCCAATCCGTCTTTGGATCTCAGTGTCACACCTACTGTCCTCTGTCAAAACACTTACCAGATATTTAAACTTTCATGCATGCTTGATTTTAGTGTCCCCAGCCTGCAAATCACATCTCAGGCCTATCCTTTTACTGATGACCATGCATTCTGTCTTCATTTGTATTTCTATATATCTATATATAGAGGACTGTAAAAGTAGGTATACTGTAAATATTATGCCAGTATTATAATAATGGTTCTAGTATTCATTTAATATTAAAATTCATTAAAATCATTTTTAATATTTTTATTTTCATAATTTTTATGATAATAAATTTATTTTTTATGTTTTTAATAAATAATAATCTATGTTTTTCAGGGAAAGTGGTAATTTGATGATGGCTGGTAATTTAACAGATGAAGAGTACAAATGGATTTAGAAACAGTAATGGAAGACATTATTATTAATATGTTTGTAGAATCAATACAATATGTTTTGTTTTTCATTACTATATACCTACTTTTGCATTGCCTTGCTTGTATCGAATATTTCATTCAACTTTTTCTACAGTTGCTGTTTATTTCTGTATTAGTATTTGTACAACTAACCTGAAAATTTTTCGTCTTGTTTTTACTTTCTGACAAAGTTATATTTATGAAAATTGCTTTTCTACTTTCATTTATTTTTCTTTTATCAATTGATAGTTTAGGTGTTAGTACTGTCAAAAAATTAGTATACATTAGTTTTATTGTATGTTATAAGCAATGACTTTTCCAAATATTTTTTCCATAGTTATTGAATTTTTTGTATTTGTGTTTATTCTTATATGATTTTTGTAATTTACGTTGCTTTCTAGTGTTTAACTAACATCATTTTTAAAAATCCATTTTTTGAGAGCTTCTGAAAATGTTTATTTATATGTACATTATGTACATTAATATACATAATGTACATATGTACATTAATGTAGTTGATATATGTCCATTATGTTTCAAAAATTGCCATAACCAAGGATGGTAGTGGCAAGCATCTCAAACAACCTCAGTCAACTAAGTCCATCTCCAAGCTGGAGAATGGGTAAAGTTAGACCACTGGCACCTCATAACCACCTGCTTTGGTAGATGCAGCTCATCAGCCCAGGAAGGCAGGTCATCTAGGACAGGAGTTCACAACCTTTATCTCCCTATTACCCCTTTTCACTAATTTTTTGAGGTAATCGCCTATGTCCATTTGTAAAAATATAAATTAAAATATTTTACTTCCATTACTTTTTAATGTGATCCTTTTGATTGATTCTTTGCTGCTAGAAATTTAATAACTGGTTTAAAATTTTTAAGTCTTATGTCTCCTTGAATATGTATATCAATTTTATTTCTTGCTTTGGTCAAGATTTTATTCCTTGAACTGAATCCACATTCAACCAAATAAGAGCTTGAAAACTATTAGCAGTATTTTAGCCATTTCAGACCACATGTTCGGATACAGCTGTTTTGCTGTTTTTGACAGCCATAATTCTTTTATTCCACCACTTTCAGATTTGTACTTGTGTTCATCATTGTGTTTCAATCCAATAAGTTCTTTCTGCATATTTTCACTGACAATGTCTATGTCACGACCAAAAGGATCCATCATCCACGGATGGATCTCCAACAGAAATAAATCTGAAAATTGGCTACTTAGTTCTTTCAATTTCACTGAATATTCTGCATACTTTTTACTAGTAAAATCCATGCTAAAAAATAAATGTCACACTTGTGATGCCCAATTTCCTCTGTCAAATTTTTCTTGGCAACATTTTCTAAGAAATTAACTATTGTAGCAAATAGGTTTACAAATCTGTCCAGGGTGTTTCCTTTGAAAGTCAACAGACTAGCTTTATCTTCCTAAACCAAACCAAAACTATTAAATGAGCGATATAAACAAATTTTTACTACGTTAGTAAAACACTGATCAAAATAAATATATAAGGTAAGAAATAAAAATAAATAAATACAAGCAAAATAATTTAACACAAATAAATAAATAAAGAAATAAACAACTTCTGGCAAAATAACCGCCAAAATAGACTACCCACAATGCACCACTGACCAGTATATATAAATAGCCGAGAAAAAATAAACAGCACTTGTGGTCTGATGATTGTGTCTAGCATGAAACAGACTGTCACCTCTAAATGTTAACTTCAATGTTCACACACATATATATATATATATATATATATATATTCAAACTCAGTTCTGATTCTTTCACCGTGCATTGAGTCAAGTATGTTAGATTCACTTATGTGCAAATACCATTGAATAAAGTATGAATCCTTCTCTTCATCCATCAGCTATGGGAAAATAGCAGGCATACTAGGTTCTATAGCACTGGGTAGCAACTGGCCTAGGTGAAGGACAACTATCAATTAGGAATTATGTTGTGGCCAACTATGTGAACCATTTCTGAGTATTTGCCTCTTTCAAAAAGTGTGGTTGCCTCTGCACACAAGCCTTCACCACTATAATCAAATCACACATGTGTGAGTAGTCTGGTTGTTCAGTTCTAAGAACTCAATTACTGTTCACTCATAGATCAAAAACAAAGGGAGAGTCCAATATGCACTCACACACACACACACATATATATATATATATATATGCACACATATATGCACCCAAATATATACATATGCACATATGCACATGAGCCCACACATATGTATATGCGCACACACACACACACACACACACACAGACACACACACACACACACACGAGCACACACATACGTATATGCACACACACACGAGAACACGCATACGTATATGCACACACACACACATACGTATATGCACACACATGAGCACACACATACGTATATGCACACACACACATGAGCACACACATACATATATGCGCACACACACACACGAGCACACACATACGTATATGTACACACACACACACGAGCACACACATACGTATATGCGCACACACACACACGAGCACACACATACGTATATGTACACACACACACACACACACACAGCACACGTATATGTACACACACACACACGAGCACACACATACGTATATGCACACACACACATACGTATATGAACACACACACACATACGTATATGCACACACACACATATGTATATGCATGCACACACACACACACACATACGTATATGCGCGCACACACACATACGTATATGCGCGCACACACACATACGTATATGCACACACACACACACACACACACACACACATATATATATATATACACAGACAAAGATGCACACACAGAACATAA
This sequence comes from Acanthosepion pharaonis, assembly GCA_903632075.3. NCBI lineage: Eukaryota > Metazoa > Mollusca > Cephalopoda > Sepiida > Sepiidae > Acanthosepion > Acanthosepion pharaonis. The sequence continues at coordinate 89,722 of CAHIKZ030000117.1, forward strand.
GCAAAGACTACATTAATTCACTAGAAAAATTATCATCTTTGTCTCCCAACAAAAGCTTTTTCTCTAAGCCATAGAACATGAAGTATCTGCAGATGACAGCAAACTATCTAAGTGTGCCCCAATTTGGCTATACACTGTAAACCCATTTGATGAAACCTCAGTGTTTCATCTATTAGAAAGAAATATAATCATAAATATATTTAGCAATATAATCAATTGTAAAAATGAAATGAGACAAAAATATTTCAGTCATCAGTAAATTAAACTTTTTTGTTCATTAATTTAACTTTTCCCCTTAGGATCTGTGAACTTAGACTGCATATGAATTTGATGACATTTAAATCAATTAACTGTTTTATATTTTCCTGATGCTATTATGAGTAAAGACTTGTTATATTAGATAGGAATAATGCTGAATCCTATATATCCCAGTTATGTCCAAAGATGTTTATTGGTATGTCCATTCTCTAATTTAAAGGAATATTTAACATTTTAATTCTTTCTGATGAAACATGTAATATTAAACTAAAACATGCTTACTTTTCTGTTTTCCATTCACAAAATTTAGGTGAACAGTGACCAAATTAAGAAAATAACCATCTAACACATCAGTCTTTGAGGACATTTATATTAAGTTTTCAGGTCTTACTTATATTTGTAAAATATTATTATTAAAGACTCATATGTTAACATACACAAGTTATTCCCCTTGCACACACATCCCAAAAGGAAGATAAAGTCATACCTGCAAGAACTGAGTAGCCATCTTTGCTTTGAAACCACATGGAGAACAAAACAGTTTGAATAAATCATTTTATCTCCATCAGACATCAGAATTTGGTTAAAGACCAAATAAATTTTAAAAAATTTATTCTTTATATTTCACACCATTTTCTAAGTATATCTCATTCAAAAAAACAAAAAAATAAAAAGAAAGGTGGACTATGAAAGACAAGAGTACTCAGATATTGGACAATTTTTATTTAAAACTAGAAAAGGGTCCAAAATATAATAAAAGAAAAAATCTTGGCGATGTTTAGCCTTCATACCTGTAAAAAAAAAAAAAAAAAAAAAAAAAAGGAGAGTTATTTACCTGACACTAATTTTACTGCATAGACTTTTCACTCTCTCCCTTGACAATGTTTATTCTTTCAAAAAGTGATAAGAATTTTAATAAAACAAAAACATATGAAAATGTATTTATATCTTTTATTTTTTTAATTATTTCACCCCAAGCAAGGCAGGAATGCCACTGGTACGCAGGGGTTATAGAGAGTGAAAGTGAGAGAAAAAACAGCAGATAGGGTGGATTGGGGAATGGATAAAAGATGAATGGGATTCAACAAGATAGAAGATTGATGTTGCATTTAAATTTTTAAAGATTGTAGCCATCTGGAAAGCAAGTAAATGGAAAGGAGTTCCGCAGGTAGAAAGTGCGAGAAAAGAAATTATTTTTAAAACAGATATTAAACACTGTCTATTCATTAGATTGCTTTATTACATGAACAATTTTATATTTACAAGATTATAAAAATGTGAACCAACTATAATAAAATATTTATTATTTACCATTTTATAAAAAATAAATGCAAAAAGAATGTTTTTATTCACAAATTTAAAAAATAATGTCTGAATAAGAAAATTGAATAAATCTATAATGACAAGTTTCTGTCATTATATATTTTGAAAAAATGCATTTTCCTAGCATTTCTTTTATTTTCTCTCACCACACATGAATTCAATAGGTTGAAAGTATTTCTTCCTGATGTATTTTGATAATTTTGTAATTTTTAAAAAAAATTTTTGAATAGAAGAGTTTCTTTTCAAATTTATTTCTTCATAAAAATTGTCCTTGGTTCATATATTTTATAAACTTGTAAATAAACATTGCCAAGGGCATGAAAACTGTATACAGTGATAGAAGTGTCAAAGAAATAACTATAATTTTGACACACTTTTTTTACAGGTATGAAGATAAACATAGCCAAATTTTTTAACAAAGATCATGCAATTGTAAAAATTCAGATATAAATATAAATATAAAAATATATATATATATATATATATATATATATAATATAATATATAAAAAAAAAAATAAAATAAAAAAAGGAAAACTTTTCTTTACCACTGCATTTCAAACTTGAGAAACTGAGATAAATTGTAACTTTTACAATCATATATATATATATATATATATATATAATTATAAATTAACTGATTCAAAATGTTTTTTTGCTACACAGGAATTACCATGTTTCAAAAACCAAAGCTAAAAACTTCAAATTTAATTTTATAGTTAAAAGCATTAGTTCTGTTTCATTGTCAAGTGAATTTGGGATTCCAAAATTCACTTCAAGATGAAACAGAACTAATGCTTTTAATTTAATTATAAAATTAAATTTGAAGATTTTAGCTTTTGTTTTTGAAACATTGTAATTCCTGTGTAGCAAAGAAACCATATTTTAAATCAGTTAATTTATAATATTTAAGCTCTGTAAATTTACATTGAGCACTGTTTTGTAAAAATAAAAAATATCAATAACACTGGATTATATATCTTACTGTTCTTTCTTTTTATATATATATATATATATATATATATATGTGTGTGTGTATCTATACAGACTCACACTTGAGTACAGAATAGGAAAAAAGCCTTTGTAACCTATCAAACACATGCCAGTCACAATTATCAGCCATAAAATTATAAAAACACCGCCAGCTATGAATAGAGGCAATTAACATCAAATGTCACATAAAAGAAAACATGGTTATATTCATGATTCCGTTCCATCAGATGCCACCTATGACGTGGCGGAAACCATTTTGTGGTCCAATATTCATAGCTTATGGCATGCATAACATTCACCATGGATTCACAACTGATGTAATTTGTATTTTCAATGGGTGAAAGGAATATACAATTATTTTATTTCCCATCATATAATTTGCACTTTGCTCCCCAAACATTGGTTCAGAAATCACATCATGCATTAAACTACAAAGGCCATGATTTTTTTTTAGTAAGGTCAAAGGGTAAGATGACTGTTTGTCAGAGTGACCCGGAATGACACTAGAATGAAATATATCATGTATCAGGCTGGATCAGTTATTTTGTAGCCTGAAATGTAGTTATAAGTTCAATTTTGATCTGAAATCAAATTGTGTATTAGATTACAAAGGCCATGCTTTTCTTTAGGAAGGTCAAAGGGTAAGGAGACTGACTGTCAGAATAACCCTGAATTACACAACAATGAAATATATAATATATGGGGCTGGATCAGTAAGTCTGTAACCTGAAAAGCATTAGCTGAATTTCTCAGATGAGGAGTTATTTAAATGTGAACTATTGTCTTTTGTGATTATCATATTGTTTCAGCAATTGTGTTAATAACAATAAAGGAGTCACATAAGCAGTCAAGCTAGGTTTAGGTCTCCAAGTTCTCAAACAAGACAATAGCCTAGTGGATTAAATCATTGGTTTGTGAATTTGGTGATAGAGTATGTGAGTTCAATCTTTGAGCCTGGTAGTGTATATTTAAACTCAGTGGAAAGAGGCCATGCGATAACTGAATAATTCTAAATAATAACTAGACAGGAACTAACCCTACCTGTGTAGATTACATAAAGGGTTCAATTTTAAATCCCCTGAAGTTTACTGGATCAAAAGACATTTGATGAAATCTTGAAGGCACATGGATTGAAACATAACAACAACAAAGATGTGGACCATAGTCCACATGTAAATAATGAATAAATAGCTGAATTTTGATCTATACCAATTAAGTGCATTGACAAGAAAAGAAAATATTTACTGTGTAAAATACATGCTTTTTCATCATTAGAATATAGAATCATTGATGTTTTTGCATACATTATGCCAGAAATATTTATCACTGTTTATCGAACCCTTGTTATCACAGGTAGGATTTATTAATTGAATTCATTACAACTTCAATTCTCTCTAATCATTACATATAGTGGCACAGGAAATTCTGGTGGTAGAAGAAATTAAACAATAATCATGTTGACTGCATTTTCAGGAGATGTGAGGATGCTCTAACATTTATTGTCAAAAATACAATCAATGAACAGAGTCCATATATGACAGTCAGTGTTCAATCTATACTAATTCCCTTTATCATATTGTTTTGGCAATTCTGCTAATAACAGTGAGGCAGTCACATAAGCAGGCAGGCTAGTTTTAGCGATCCATGTTCTCAAATAAGGATTGTCCCACAAGACAATAGCCTAGTGGTTTAAATAATTGGTTTATGAATTTAGTGATATAGTAACTAGATTTGGTGAGATAATAGTTATGAGCCAAGTAATACAAACCTAGACTCAGTGAAAACAGGGTGAACAGTAACTGACCAATATTAAATAAGAACTAGACAGGGTCCAACTAAATCTGCATAGATTAAATAAAGGTTTCAATACTAAATCTTCTGAAGGTCCTCGGATCAAAATACATCTGATGAAAACTACAGGCACAATGTTCAAAACGTAATAATAATGAAAAAAAATGAGGACCAGTCTACACAAGAATAATGAATAAATAACTGAATTTTAATGTATATGAATTAGGTGCATTGACAAGAAAATATTTACTGTGTAAAATACATGCTTTTTCATTATTAGAATATAGAATCATTGATGTTTTTGCATACATTTTGCCAGAAAATCTATCTATCACTGTTTATCGAACCCTTGTTATCACAGGTAGGATTTATTAATTTAATTCATTACAACTTCAATTTTCTCTAATCTTTACATATTATAGTGGCAAGGAAATTCTGGTGGCAGAAGAAATTAAACAATAATCATGCTGACTGCATTTGCAGGAGATTAAGAGTGGTCTAACATTTATTGACAAAAATAAATGCAGTCAACGAATAGAGTCCAGATATGACAGTCTGTGTTCAATTTGTACTAAATCCCTTTAGAAAAGCAGAAATTCATTTTTTTTGCCGGCTATGGCTGAGAATAACAGGGTAGACTGGGCTCTCTAGACACAGCAACTCTGAACTCAAAACCATAGAGAATGCAACAGAAAACTACTCCACTATCTTGCCCAAGAACAATCACCACAGTCCTGATTTTACAGATATTTAAAGAAAAGTAAACTCTAGAGAGCTATAATCGTCTACAGTCTAAAAAGACATAACAGGTGAAGAGGAGATATAAAGGCAAAGTTTGGGCTTTTATCATTGTATTTTTAATTACTCCAGCAATATGCTTTAGTCTGAGAATTTATTTTGGTGAATGTGTATGTTTGTGTTATAACATAAATAAACAAAAAATGCAGAAAGAAAGTTTGTAAATTCATTATTTGGGATTTTATTCAAGAACAGGGAATAATCAAAGTCAGGAAAGGCAAGGCTGTAAAGCCACTAAGACACGACGGGTTACAGAGAGTGGAAGAATTAGGAACAGAAACATTAATAATGAACCAAAAGAGAAGAGAGTAATCTGGTAGATGGTAAATAGTGATTGACATTGCATTTAAATTTTTATAGATTAAAGTTGTCCAGAAAAAAGCATGGAGCTGGAAGTGCAAGAAAAAAATTGTTAGCATAGAACTTATGGCTGTATTTAGCCAGCTCAACTTTAAATTGATGAAATCTCATCATCAGCATCATACTGAACTTAAATTCAAAATGTCTTGGTAACATAATGAAGAGCTCATCTGAACAATTACCATAAAAGTCTTTAAAGAAAAGGCAACTCTACAATGGTGGGAAAGCGACTGAAGCCGAGCTGCCAGATCAGGACCAATAATATTTCTGATTCTTTGGAGATTATCAAGGAGCTCAAGGTAAATAGCAGGAGCACTGGACCATATGTGGCAACAATATTCTAAGCATGGATGAATGGTAGATTTATAGCTATGTAAGATAGATTCAGGAGAGAAAAATTGTCTCACATAACACAGTGAACCAACTTTCTTAGCAGCTGACCTAGCAATGGATTCAATATAGTCTTTCAGTTTCATTTCAGCAGGGGTTAGCATCAGCCATGCTGCTGGAAGGCAGCAAGGGGTCTCTCAGATGATTAATGGAGAGAAGTTTTGTTTTGGAGGCATTAAAATTAAGTGTTACATTAAAAATGGGAATAAATGACAACAGACAAAGAATACTTTATAAAGGAGGACCAGCAATATTATTGGCCCTGTTCTGGCATCTAGCCTTTAGTAAGGTTATCTCCTTGTGCCATTTCTATAAATACTTTCATGGTAATTGTTTGGATGAGCTCTGCGTTATGGTGCCTAGACACTATGAATTTAAGTGCAGTAATAGACTGACATCTAGATCTCATTGATTTACAGTTGAACTGGCATCTAGATGTAACCATAAGTTCTATGCTAACAGTTTCTTTTCTCATACTTCTTGCTTATGGAACTCTCTTCCAGCTCCATGCCTTCCAGTCAACTTTAATCTGCAAAAATTTAAATGCCATGTCAATCGCTATTTACTGTCCTTCTGATTATCCTTCTTTTGTTCTCGGTCCAATGTTTCCATTTCTAATTTAGTGACACCTTTTGTCTTAGTGGATTTACTGTCTTGTTTGGGGTGAAATAGATTAAAAAAACAATACATTGAAGACAGGAAATTATTCATTATGATAGGTCATAATTTCGACTTAAAGAATGCAGTTTTGAGTAAAAAAGAAAGTAATTTATTAAAGCATAAATGCACTGGAAGTGCAGTAATTTCCCAATCAGCTATCGTAAATTTCAATCCAGGATCATTTCCTTTTCTCATAAAATTACTTAAAATACAATGTGGGCTAATTAAAAAACAATTACAATAAAAATGAAAGCAATAAAAACCTGAATGAGGCTAACATCTTCATTCATCAGATGTCAAAATTGAAATTTAAAAACTGAATGCCTTTGCATCTATAATAAATCAATGTAAACTTTAACCAACATTTGTTAAATTTCTCTCATGCTTTTTTCCACTTTTATATATGAGGCTGATCCCAGCATTATTAGTCTGAAGAAGTACATAGTAATGATGAAACATGTTACTAAGAAATCTTTTCCATCTAATATACCTACACAAATTAATGACAGGCACATTCATATCTATAGTAAAATATTGCAAGAAAAAAATATATATAGCCTTATTCTTTTCTTATTCTTGCATCAATTCCTGACCACTGACAAACTTCTTTTTTTCCTCATTCACAATACATAAATATAATAAATAAAAATAATAATTATACATATAAAAATTCTTTTAGTAATAATTATACATATAATTTTTCCCTCAATGCATTCCTATAGTTGCTACAAAATTTAAGTAATGCTTAGCTCTATTCTTTTAGTAATCCTGACCACTGACAATCCCTTTTTCCAATCATTTTGCTACAAAATAATAATACATTCCTATTCTTTTAGTAAAATTCATTCCTGACCAAAATAATAATATAGTAAACATACAAAATAATAGCTACATATTCATTTAGTAATGCTTGCATGTATTCCCTTTTTTCCTGACTTATAGTAAAACTCAAAAAAATAATTCCATATATAGTTATTCTTTTTTACAGCATGAATTTGACCACTGAAATTTGCAACCAAAGAAACACTGTTACAAAATAATAATTATACATTTAGCCCTATTCTTTTTAACATCCAGTTAGTTCTTCTTTTTGAATTTCAGAAATACCAAAGAGGACTTTGAAACTGTTATTCTTCCTTTCTGCTGAGCCTTTGTGTAGGAATCAATCTCTGGACTTAAGAGGTGCAGATGAATAACAGCATTTTTATCTTCTAAATCATGTTTAAGATGACACTGAAGTAATGGAAGTATACTGAATGCAGCAAGAATGAAAAGCAACTGAAAGGGTATGGTTGCCAAAATGTTTTAGAAAAGAATAAAGAACTGGTTGAAATGAAACAATGTGTAATAAAAAAAAAAAAAAAAACCCTGCCAGGAAATTGCAACATGAAGAAAGCTACAACAGATAACCTGTTGTCATAAAAACAACAAAAGCAAGAAAACTAGTTTGAATTGATCAATAAGAATAACAAAATCCAAGATGAGAAATTCAGTCAGATTTGAAAACAAAGAATGCAACAATGAAAGTTTTGTTATAAATGTTGCTTATTTGAACCAACCCACAAGAAAGAAAAAGGTAAGAAAGGTTTTTAAATATGAAATATTTTTTTATTTCTACAACTAACTTTTTCTCAGTGAATACAAGTATTAAAGTTATGTTAAAGTTCCTTGTTTGTATTTGTTAAGTGGAAAAGAAATGTGATTTCATCATGTGCATGTATGAAAAAGAGGAAAAGGAGAAAGTGAGGAGGAAGAGCATAAGTGTCCGGTAGCTTGGCGAGGAAGAGCGTAAGCGTCACGTAAGCATCATGCAGCGTGAAGAGGAAGACAATTGAAGGAGTAAGGGAGTCTTTGTTAAGTTGTGGTGTTGTGAATCTGTTGCAGTATTCTGCTGCTCCTTCTCCTTACTACTTTTGTCCATCAAGAGACTTTACTTAAATACTCTTCAAAGGGATCACAAAGTATGTTTTTCATTGTTGGCAAAATTGCAACCCATGAGTTGAAAAATGTTAAACATATATTTTCAAAGGATTATTTTTTTAAGTGGATGGATTCACAGATCCTCCAACTCAGAAACCATTTTTCTGTCATTTAATGATTGACTATCTTAGTGTTTACTTTTGTCTTCCCTCCACAAAGACAATCAAATAAAGTGTAAGTATGGGAATGAATCAAAGTACAATAAACCCTTGATACAATGACCCTTGGTATAATGAACATCTGATTTATTTCAGAGATGAGTTTGCATCCAGGCCTAGGTCATACTTGGACTGAATCAAATAAAAAAAATTTATATATATCCAAATTTGGACTGGGTTTTAGAATAAAAAATGTTTAAAAATTATATCTAATATAACTTTTGGGTTAGTTGATTTCCTCACATATCAAAACTTGTTAGGTTATTTATTTGTTTGTTTTTTTTTTTTTTAATAACTTCACCCCAAGCATGGCAATAAAGCTACTAAGATGCAAGGGGTTACTGAATGTTGAAGAATATCAGAAAAACACACTATTAAAGAGAGAGAATAATAAAAGAATTAAGAATTAAGAAGATAATAGACAATTCATTTAAATTTTTGAAGATTAAATATGATAGGGATGCAAAAAGCTTGAAGAGAATTCCATAAGCAAGAATTGAGATGAGATGAAACTAATTTTATGTTGAAATCAGTTTTCTTTTGTTATGATATTTGAGTCTATAAGCATTTACTTGGTAGGCAGACTCTTGTAGAGGAGGTTACCATTCTGCAAAGAATGTAGTAGGCATATTCTAAATCCTGTGAACAGAGCAGTTGGCTCAAAGATAGGTAAATATTGTTTTTTTTTTTTTTTTATTTGAGTATAAAAAAATTTATTTGTTCCAGGCAGAGGTAAATATTTGTTATTTATATTTGAATCTGTAAAGCATCTACTTGGCAGATGACTCCTTTTGAAGAGGAATGAGATCCTCTTTTTGGACCCACTGACAGAGTAGAGTGAAAATAAGCATTATTTATGAGAGCAGGAGTTTTCATGATAAGTTTTAGATAAGATTTTGAGTCATCTTCCACAAAGATTAAGAATCACTGAACTATTCAGCCAGGTTGGCTGATTGGTTGTTTTTGTTTAGTGGCATATCAATACCTCTATGGGTTATTTAATGCCAAAATCTAAATATTTGGTACATAACTTTTATACTTTCAGGACAAACAAATATTTACATTTATAGTTTGGAGATAAATCTATTGTCAGTAATTTTACGATAAAAATGTATTTTTATACTTTAGTGCTGTATTGACTGCCATTTTGCTATAAAATGTATTACAACCGGTCATTTTTTTTTTTAATAAATATATAGCTGGTATTTTTACCTTAATGTATTTTTGTATTTTGTGGACCAAATAAAAATGAAAACACTATTTTCCCATAGCTGGGACTCTAATAAGTGCTACTGTTGCAGCGGGCCGAGAGGTGTGAGTGCCAATCAACCGTACAACTAAAACAGGGGACACAAAGGCAAGGAGTTGGCAATAGCAAAGAAGGATGACAAACGCAGATGGTCCGTTGTAGACGATGGAAATCGTGTCTTTATTTGCGAACGGTGGATGGTAAGACGACAGAGGTCGTTTGTTCGGGAACGGTGTCCGGATGATAACGGGCGCTGGATGTCAGTGGGCACTGGATTAGGTCGTCCGCGGGTGCTGGAATAGGTAGCGGGACGTCAGTAGAGCGCCACAGGGGTGAGCTGGAGGCCGCTGGAAGCTGTTGGGGTGAGCTGGATGCTGCAGGAGTGCTGGAAGCTGCAGGAATGAGCTGGATGCTGGAAGCTGCAGGAGTGAGCTGGATACTGCAGCTGCAGGAGTGAGCTGGAAGCTGCAGGAGAGAGCTGGAAGCTGCAGGAGAGAGCTGGCGTCACAGAGGGGAAGGCAGAAGCGAAGAGTGAAGTGAGTGGAGCCTCGAAGAGTGGTGATCAAATGCCCTTTGGGAAGTTAGCTGCCCTGCTGCTGGGTCCCAAATCAGGAGGCTTCCTGCTCCCGGGCTGGGCTTGACTCGAGGTCAAGATGTGACACAAGGTGTTTTTTTGGAAAATTTGCGTTTTTATAGGGTCACTGGTCAAAGATTGCTAAATCAGCTGGTCAAGGCTTAGTCAATGTTTTGGTCATAACATGTCCCTGGTCAAAGCTAGACGTTCTGGTATTGTCTTAGCAGGTTGATATGGTCCAAACTAGAGGTCAAGATGCAACCCAAGGGCCAGGTTGCTTTTGGCGGTATTTACTTGACTCCCAAGGGGTCAAGACGATTATTTGACAAGGGTCGTTTTTCATGGGAAAACCCAAGCGTTTCCGCATAGGGTCACTGGTCAAAGATTGATCATAACATGTCCAAGCTGGTCAAGGCTTAGTCAATGTTTTGGTCATAACATGTCCAAGCTGGTCAAAGCTTAGTCAAGTTCTGGTCTTGGCTTGTCTTAGCAGGTCCTGAAATGGTCCAAACTAGACTTTGCCATGGTCGCCCAGCCCAGCTCAAGGCGGGTTGCTCCCCGGCCGGGCTAAAACCACTGTAAAGTCTCGGGCATCTAGATATGACGGTTCATACAAGAGAAAGCGGTGGCGCTAAACAAGTAAATGAATATAATTAATTTCGGGCCGTATTAATTACAGTCAAAAAGTGTGTTGGTGTTTGTTGACTGTATTTAAATTATTCGGTTCAAAATTAAAGGTCTTTATTTTGTTTAGTGGTGAAAATTGTTTTTTTGTGTTTCTGTCAGTTTGAAAGGATGTCGTTGCTATTTTAGCACACAAGGGGTCGTGACCTTTCTCTACCAGCAGGCATAGCCGGGGTTGTTTAAGAAACGGTGGGAGTGGTGTTTGGGCACACTGCGACAAGGCCCTCTCCCAGGATAATTGATCATTATCAATTAGAAGAAAATATATGTCTTGTACTTCTTAGGGAAGGTGACTTTTCTTCCAAGACGGGTCTGCCTAGGTGGAGTGGTGGGTGATTCTGGGATTGGCTCTGACCTCGGTTGTGATGGTTGCGATTGCATGGTTGTTGAGGCGGGTGAGGGTTTTGGGTGTTTTGAGATGGGTTCTGCCTCCCGTGGAGATTTTTCCAGAAAGGCTGGTTTGACTCTGTCGATGGAGATGGTGTCCATCCGGCTTCCTCGATCAATGGTGAGATGCTTCTCAGAGCGTTTTAAGACTTTTGAATGGACCCTGGTATGTTGGTGTTAGTGATTTTCTTTACCGTGTCATTTTCGGACAAAAATGAACTCGTAGTCCTGAAGCTGTCGTGGAACGTGAAAGTTGGGGATGATTGCCTGGGTGGTGTATACTTAGTTGGGCCATTTTATGGAAAGTTCCTGAGTGAAAGGACTTGCAGTGGTTAGGTTGGGTATGGTGTCATCGAGAGATTGGCGGGTAAAAGAGTGCTGTACCAAGACTATTTTGGCTGGAGTGCATTCTAAGTCTTCTTTGAGTGTGTTGCGGATTGACAAAGGATTAGGGGTAGCTCGTCTACCCAGTTGCTGGTGGGATGTTTTTGTAGTTAGAGGCCTTTAGTGTTTGGTGAACCTTTCCACAAGGCCGTTGGCACAGGGATGGTAGGCGGTGGTCTTGATCTGTTTGACGCCGAGCAGTTGAGTGAATTCCTGTAAGAGTGAGGATGAAACTGTGCGCCGCGGTCTGTGGTGATGATGCTGGGTACGCCAAAAATTGCGATCCACTCCTGAAGGATGGTCTTTGCTACCATGTTAACCAAGGTATCTCTGATGGGTACTGCTACTGGCCACCTGGAGAAACGGTCAACCACTGTGAGGAGGTACTGATAATTCTGGCACATTGGGAGGGGTCACCACTTGTTGCAACGGGCCGAGAGGTGTGAGTGCCAATCGACCGTACAACTAAAACAGGGGACACAAAGGCAAGGAGTTGGCAATAGCAAAGAAGGATGACAAACGCAGATGGTCCATTGTAGACGATGGAAATCGTGTCTTTGTTTAAGAAACGGTGGGAGTGGTGTTTGGGCACACTGCGACACTACCATCCTGGGTCAGGGTAGACCTAGGAACAACAGTAATTAAGAGGTGATTACACATTCCTCAAAATCTTTGATCTCTCAATCAGAAGCCTTGCTGCTGGATGTAGTTTACCATCATACCATGGACTACTATTCAGTTAGAAAGGCAAGTTAATATCATATAGTCTTTCTTCTTACTGAATAATTTTATATTTACAGTAACGTATAAGGGATTAAAATGGTCTTTCGGGTAACATTTGAATTTAAAGGATATTCCTCAGCCTGAGAAATTGAAGGTTTATTGGCTAATTGTAACAATGCTCTGAGAAAGCAAGATAAAAACTGACTGATTTTTTGAAAAGTTTATTTTTTATGCATGTACTTTTCACAATAGAATTTGAAGATGATTGTTGAAATTATAAAAACTCAAAATTTTAAAATGTAAATCTCATTTACTTACATTATTTATATTTAGATAATATCTTCATCTTTGTTGTTATCATCACAATGTTTAGTGTTCTTTATGCCCTCTGACCTTCTCCAGATGTAATTCAGGGAATGTTTAACTGAACCCCCCTTTCCATTTTTTTTTTTTAAAAAAAAAAAACACTGATGCAAAAGGGTTACTGAGAAAAACAAATATTATTAAGGAGAGAGAACAATAAAAGAACAGGAATTAAGAAAACTGAAGATAACAAAGTTGACTGCAAAGTAAGAAGCCAAAAAATGTTCGATAAGTGAAAAATGTGAGAGAAGAAACTGTTAGTAAAGAACTTAGGATTACATTTAACCATTTCAACTGCAAAATGATAAGACCTAGTTGCCAATTTTGAACTTAAATTTGTAAAGTCTAGATACTAAAAAGGAAAGTTCATCAGAATAATTATCATGAAAATATTTACATAAATGGCACAGGGATGTTATGTTGGTATGAAAGTGTCAAGCTGAGATGCCAGGTCAGGATGCCTTTGTCATAAGAAACACATATTAAAAGAAAATTGAACTGACTGTAAGCATTGAACAATTTAGATAAAATAAAACTTATTTACAACTTTCTAGCTTGTCAAGCAATTAATGTCTTTATCACATGAACTGTATTTTAAATACCAAATTAAACAGAGAAGCTGTTAGCTATGAGTGATATAAAAAAATGATAAATGAATATTTTTAAAAGCACACTATGACATAAAAAGATAATCAGACTGCTTTTACATATAAACTTTTCTTTTATGATTGATTATAAACATTTTTTTCAAGAAATCATTTATATCATTTTTTTTTCCTAAATTAACAAAAACATGGTGTCATGAGTTTTTGATTTTTTGAGTTTTCAATTCACTTTCTTATCTGAAACAATGTGAGCAAACATTCTGAGTGCACATGTAATTAATTTTAAACTCTCTTCCAAAAATCATCCATCATCTAAAAGCAGCAAGGATAGAAAGCAAGCTGTCAATTTCTAGTTTGATGTATATAGGACAATTCAGTAGAGTTTCACTGGAATGTTTGTTTTATTGACTGGCTTTGTTTTTTCTTGCTGTTTCTAGTCTTAATATTACATATTTTTTTTATTTTAGGCTGCTATATTTTTTTTTTATTTTGGGCTGCTATAATATGCAAAAAAAAAACAAAAAAAAACATAAAGTGCAGCTGAATTAAGGCAGAAACACAAAATCTTAAATTTAAAATTCAAAAATTTAAAAACTGCCAAAAGTGAAAATATGAAAAAAAAAAAAAAAAAAAAAAAAAAAAGTCCTCACTTCTTGCCACATGAATTGTATTTTTCAATTAACTATCATTACTGCTTATCCTTTCTCAATTTTTGGGCCAGGATCAATGCATAATCTCTATTCCCTTTTTAATTAATGGAAAAGATGCCAAGTCCCAGGGCTTCTAACTCTGCAGCAGTACCTCCCTCACTGTATTAAAAAAGTAAGAATCTGCAGAATATGAATGACCACTGTGTCAGGGCAGCTTTTGAATTGGTTGATGATAATCCCCATGTTAAAAATGACCATATGTGACATCTTACTACCATTGAAAAGCAAAGTAAAAATCACAATTACTGTACAGAAAACAGCATAACATTTTGACCACTTAACTGTAATAACTATTATAGGTTGATAGCTATAATGACCACTGTCCTACATTTGGGACATTTTATATTAATTTTTATAGTTAATAACAGATTTTACAGTGTGCATAAAGGGGTTAAAATTTCAGCTACTTATTCATTTTGTGCTAATACACAAGGAAAATGCATGAACCTGATCTTTCCTGGACTCTATCTATTCCCTAACAAAGTGGCTCTTGAACTCCAGATAATTATTCAGATTTAGGAAAAGTGGATGGATTTTTGAGTTGGGAAAATGAGGGTATTTTAGATATAGCCTGACATTTTCTGCATGTAATAAACAAAGAAAAGAACTTCTACAAAGGTGAATTTTATTGGAAAAATCTGTGTTTGATAAAAATCAATTGTGCACATTCAATACCAAAGGTGTTATCGACCCAAAAGAGGTATAAAGAATCCTGAACATTCTGAACCCATGTTACATCATATAATTATGTGAAGAAAGAATTTTTGGCAAGATGCATCATGATAAACAAATACCTAACTCATCTTTGTGTGAATCTATACTTGCAGCTTAAACTGTGAAAATAAATCCACCCATTGAGTGTTTAGTTGTTAAAAAACATTACTAACTAATTCTTAATTAATACTCCAAATTACAATTGTTATGATATCATTTAAGAAGAGATATAATATACAATGGGAGAATGTGATATGTAAATTTTTATATATGAAAACAATGTCAGTTAAATGAATAATAAAGTGGAAAAATTCTGTCTAATACATTTTAGTCACTAAAAGGACATCATCAGAAGAAAGTAAGTTTCTCATAGAATTGAACCATATATATGTAAACATTGGTTATAATTATACAGAGGGGAAACAATGAAGATGTGAAAGCTTTAAATTTTTTACACTATTTACATTATTTGAACTATTGTCCTCATCTTTGTCGCCATATTTTTTGGCTGTTGTACGCTCCAGCCTTTTTCAGGTGGTTGGAATGTTGAACTGAATCCTTTATTTTGCTCACTGGGGTAGACTGTTCTATTTCTACGTGCCATGTTTACTGGATGTCAGTTATCTCCTGTTAATTCCCCTCTCCAAGTTCTCCACTGCCTTAAATTTTTAAGTTTAATTTTTTTTTTTGCATCTGATGTGTGTGGACACAAAGCCTAGCCAACCTCATTCATTTCATATGCCTTTGTTTTTGCTATTATTTTTTTTGTTTTATTATTGTTATCATAATTATAACTGACATTGACATTTCATAAATAAGAACTTTACTTGAGTCTGATGAAGTCCTTCTAGATGATGAAACATGTTACACAGAATTTTTCTACTATGCTATTTATCCTCTTTATATGCTTTGAAATTAGAATACAGCCTTTATTTCGCTAATAATTGTAGATGAAAGAAGCATTTTTTATAGACTGAATAAACAATGATGGTGACATAAATTTATGCAATAAAAAAGGCTAATGGAATAAAACATTGCTAGACAGACATGCTTTATCAAGACATCTGAAAGACAAGATGTTCATGTTCATTTTGTACAAATACCCAAAGAACAGGCATGAATCTTATCATCCCTACACTCTTCACTAACTTATTCATCAAAATGTCTGATAGAAAAGAGAAGTTTTTTTTTTTAATTCCCACTTTGTACGGGCATTTAAAAAAAGTAAACTACATTCTTAAACTCTGTTTTTGTCACCATCATGATGAAAAATGTCTCATCACAGCTTACAAGCATGGTTAATGGAAAAACAAGTGGGTTATTGAACATTTGGGAAAACCACTTCTCCATAATTAGTTTTTATGTAAGAGCAACAGCAACCAGTCTATTAGACCCATTAGCAATATTGACTGGAGTAAAAATCTAGTTAACATTAACACATTTTTATTCATATTTTATTCTTTTTTTACATTTTTTGTTTCTGTTTTATTCATTTTCTATAAACACTGAAAGTGTTCTTTGAGAGTCATAAGTGAAATAAAGTAATGTCATTGTGTCATCTGAAAATTTCATGTGAAATGTCACAAGTATATTGACAAAATCAATCCTTTTCAGATAGACATTCTTTTGTTTCTTGTAGGTCTTTAAAAAGGTGTAGAAGCATCAAACATAGTGAAGATATTAAATTTCAAATAGAATTCAATTTCTCTATTTTATTCAAGCTATATATATATATATATATATATATATATATATATATATATATATATATATATATATTTATATATATAAAACATTTTATAGATACAAATATTTAAAAAATGCTCTGTTTATAATAAACAATTAAACAACATTTATCGGCCTGAATGTGGAGAATTTTCAGAAAATATTCATCCTCCGACAGGATTTGAACCTGTATCCTATATGGAACCGTCATTTAGCTTGATGTGCCTTTACCGATTTGACCACGAAGGAGCATTTGGTTAGCAATGTTGAATTTACTGTATGTGAGAGATTCATGGAAGATTGAAGTTTAAATACAGTAAATTCAACTTCGCTAACCGAACGCTCCTTCATAGCCAAATCGGTAAAGGCATGTCAAGCTAAATGACAGTTACGAATAGAATACAAGTTTGAATCCTGTCGGAGGATGATATTTTCTGTGAAAATTTCTCGGACATTCAGGCCAGTAAATGTAGACCAAGGAAAAACAAGAGACAGAGAAGACAGGATCATTCAATGCCTAAAACTGAAGGACCACTTTTGAACTGCAGCAGGCATTTCACAAGAAATTTCAAATGACATTAATGTGTCTTGACAAACTGTGTCTAGAGGCTTGCAAGAAATATGGCTTTATGCTCGGTGTACAGTAGAAGCCACTCATAAACAAAAAGAACAAAACAGCAAGACTGGAATTTGCAGACAAGCATGTGTTGTGTTCAGAAGAACAGTAGTCTAGCATATTGTTAAGTGATGAAAGTAAATTTAATGTATTTGGTTCTAATAGAAAACAAAATGCAAGAAGAATTGGTAAAAGGTTGAGTTCAAAGAGCAACAAGGAGAGAGTCACGTTTGGCAGAGGCAGCATGATGGTTTTTGTCATGTTTTCAAGTCTGGATATGTCACTTCTTGTACACTTAAGTAATAGAGTTAATGCTGCTATGTATAAGTATTTGTTAAAAGAACATGTACTGTACACTATTTACATTATTCAGACTATTGTCCTCATCTTTGTTGCCATATGTATTACAATGTTTTGGCCGTTGTATGCTCCGGCCTTCTTCAGGTGGTTGGAATGTCAAACTGAACCCTTTACTTCGCTCACTGGAGTAGACTGTTCTAGTTCTATGTGCCATGTTTAATGGATGTCAGTTATCAGTTATCTCCCGTTAATTCTCCTCTGCAAGTTCTCCACTGCCTTAGCCAGGTATTGAACTCATACTCTTTGGGTCCTGTCACTGGATCTAACCAACACCGTTATCCACTGTGCCATGTGTCCTTCAGGACACATGGCACAGTGGAAGGCCAGGGTGTACAACGGCTGAAATGTTGTAATAAATATGGCAACAAAGATGAGGACAAGTCCGAATAATGTAAATAGTATACATAATACCTCATCTCAGAAATGTAGACAAATACATTGTGTATTGCAAAATTCTGAGTTTGAAAATCCTGTATTTATGCAGGATAATGCTCCCTGCCATAAAGCAAAGCAGGTTATTGCTTATCAGAATGACCCTGGAATAAACATTATGGACTGACCAGCTCATAGCCCTGACAGGAATCTTATAGAAAACTTAGGAAAACATCAGGAAAAAATGTCATGGTTAGGAATCTATCAAATGTCAAAGATCTCTGGAAAAAATTACAGGAGGAATGAGCAAAAATTACAGTAGCCTATATCAAAATTTAGTGAAATCCTGTGGACGCTGATGTGCAGCAGTGATTCAAAATAAGGGTCTTAGCAG
The DNA here is from genome assembly GCA_903632075.3 of Acanthosepion pharaonis. NCBI lineage: Eukaryota > Metazoa > Mollusca > Cephalopoda > Sepiida > Sepiidae > Acanthosepion > Acanthosepion pharaonis. The sequence goes on from CAHIKZ030000117.1 coordinate 108,292, forward strand.
TAAATATCGTGAAGACTTTTGCATTTTGTTGTCCAATTATTTTTTATTAAAAACATTGTTTTATTCCTTAATTTTGGACAATTAATATTTGAGTAAAAAATTAAATGACTCATAGCGCACTCTCTCTCTGTATCATTCCATATAATTTACAGTTTTAAACCATAACTGAACTACAATTTGTCTACATTTAGTGAAAATTTCAGAAAAATTAGACTTATATTTTTTGAGATATCAAAGTTTTAATTTTTATTCTTTAATTTTGGACCCTACTGTATTCATATATGTGTGTGTATATATATATATATATATATTTATATATATATATATGTGTGTGTATATATATATATATATATATATGTGTGTGTATATATATATATATATATATATATATATATATATATATATATATGTGTGTGTGTGTATATATATATATATATATATATATGTGTGTGTATAATTGTGTGTGTATATATATATATATATATATATACACACACACAATCACTTTTTGTCATTGACACTGCTACAAAATAATAATTATACATATAATAGCCCTATTCTTTTCGTAATGCTTGCATTCATTCCTGACCACTGACAATCCCTTTTTTCCTCATTTGCAATACATTCCTATAGTAAAACACTGCTACAAAATAATAATTCTACATATAATAGCCCTATTCTTTTAGTAATGCTTGCATTCATTCCTGACCTCTGACAATCCCTTTTTTCCTCATTTGCAATGCATTCCTATAGTAAAACACTGCGACAATAATATCATCAATATTTTCTGTCATGTTTGGATTCTTGACCTCTGATAATTCCTTTTTGCAACACATCGCTGTTGTGAAACATTGTAACAAAATAATAATTATGTATATATAAACATCTCAGTCTCTCAATAAACCTTGCATTAATCTCCAAACACTGAAATCCCTTCCGTCTTCATTTTCAATACATTTCTATACCAAACTCATTTAAGATAAATTTATCAAAATAGTCAAAATGCAACAAAATAGTAATCTAAAATATAAAGCTCAATGTTTGTATATGTGCATGCAAATATTGCATAAAACTAGGATGTCAAATGGCATTTTATTTATATTTGTTTTTTCTATTATTACAATGTTTCAGTCATTGTGCCTCTCCAGCCCTCTTGTCAAACCAAGAAATCATCTTCTTTATATGCAGTATCCCCTCTGGAGGTTAGCAATCATCGCTCTCCACAATTTCCTGTCCCTTGCAGCTCTAAATAAATTGTCTTGTCTTTTCATTTTTAAACCTTGTTCTGCCATTCATTTTCTCAAGCATGTCAAGTATATTATGTGCTGTTTGTCTCTCTTGCCTTCAATCTGTCCTGTAACTAACAGATTTTCTAAACCCATCTTCTTCATTATGTGCCTCAGAAAGTTTTTTTGTTTTCTTTTTCTCTAAAACCTCATCATTGCTCACATCCTCAATCTATGGTATCCTCAATATCTTTCTGTAGAACCACATTTCTGTTGCTTCAAGTCACTTCTTCATCTTTGAGGAAATTGTCCAGCATTCACTGCCATACATATTTCAGTGCTCTTTACTTTGTTTCTAACAAAGTTTTTCTATCTCTTAATACTGAACCTTGTATTTAATCTATGGGTGTAAATTGTTCTTGTTCCACTGTCCATGTCTAGGGATATATCATCTTGTCTTCTTATTTAGTGCTGCTCAATTATTGCTTACCCTGTTTCTACCCAGTTTGTACTACCTGCATCAGAAACTCAACTCAATTACTCTATCACCAGATACATGAACCAACATTTTAATCCACTAGATTATAGTCTCATTACACAAACTCCTAAATGCAAAACTTAGAGCCTTGAAACTAATGATCTTATTACCTGTCTGTTGATGACACTGCTGCTGTCACACTTGACTGCAGTTGTATTCCCCATGGCTTTTCTTTTTTTAAAGTGCTGCTGATGCTGTTACTGAAGCCTTGCTGTCATTTCCTTTTATTAATGGCTCCCATATGGTATTTATTTCTATGCTAGGCCTACTACAGAGGTTCACATAGATTAGCATATATGCTGATTCTATCAGATGCCTGAATCTCCAGTTTTTCTATTTGTATGTGTATTGCTGTTTCATTCCACAGGGGTTGTTGATCACCCTTTTCCCTCTATATATGATCAATCGTGTCTGATTTCATTGTTTTGCCCCTAATTACAGCTTTTTTATATTAGGTAAGGCTGGTTTAACCTCTGTATTCTTTGCCATAACCGCAATGCATGGAATACACAGTTCTTGCTCAGGTTCTCTCTATGACAAGGTTTGACACAGCAGAGATTTCTTCCTAACACCAAGCTGTGGATGGTAAGCATGAATGAAGTGAACCTATTCACTAGTTTTTCTACAGATGAGTCTTTATTGGTGATTTGAGACTGACTGAAATCATCATAACCATTTTAACAATAACCCTCCACTTTGAATAGCTCTCAAGACATGTATAAGGTAAAATTTAGTGTTAAAAAAATTTGAAACGTAAAAAAGAAAACTTGCCTGAATGAATCAGTGCCACCATGTTGTATGTGACATTGTTTAGCTTCTGACAATTATCAGGAGGTCCTTTTCAACAGGATCTGCTATAAATGTACTAATTCTATATGATAATATAAAAAAATTAGACTTTTATTTTCCAAGCACATTGCTCTAACCACTGAGCTGCCAACTGGCACAGGATGATGGAATTATCACCATTAATTAATTCAATTTGATTGACATTACTTAATGGAAAGTTAACAGGAAGCTATCGAAACTGCCAGAATTTTTTGAGCCCCACAAATAATTTCTGGCAGGAAAACATTACAAAAACAAAAGTTTTCTTATCATTTTTTCCTCAAGGGCTCAATTTCTTTTGACAACTATCACAATATTATTGAAACATCAAAGATTTTGACAGATCATAAAAAGAGAAATCTAACCCTTCTTTTTCTAAACTAATTTCATTATTCTTTCTTTCTTTTTTAAATTTTTACCTTTAGTTTGTTCTGTATAATATTTCAAAGCCCTTTTCTGTTTCCAAGCAACCATATCCTTAATCCTTCATTTTTCCAGACATGGCATTGATTTGGGCGCTTTAAACATTTCAGTTACATTTACCTCCTGTTTTGATAAAGGAACCACTTTATAAATTAATAATATTTATAAAAAGGGTAAAGAGAAAATTTTACAAGTAAAAAAAAAAAAAATTATGGAAAGATATCAGAAATTTAGTATTATAAAAATAACATTTTCATCCAATCATAGCTGTATTAATTCCTGACCACTGACAATCCCTTTTTTTTTGCTACAAAATAATTTGCAATGCATTCTTATAGTAAAATTCATTCCTGACCACTGACAATCCCTTTTTCCTCATTTGCAATACATTACACAAAATAATAATTATATATATAATAGCCCTATTCATTCATTTTAGTAATTTTTCCTATTCATTCCTGACCACTGACAATAGCCCTTTTTGCTCATTTCATTGCAATGCATTCCTATAGTAAAAACACTGCTACAAAATAATAATTATATATATAATAGCCCTATTCTTTTAGTAATGCTTGTATTCATTCCTGTCCACTGACAATCCCTTTTTCCTCATTTGCAATGCATTCCTATAGTAAAACACTGCTACAAAATAATAATTCTACATATAATACAGCAAATATACTGCCATATTGTGAGAAGCACTTGTAGAATATGCTGTTTTCCTTTGCTGGAATTTAAGATTCATTATGTAAAATAATAAAATGGTATGGCTGTTTCAAAGAAATTCCCAGGAGAAAGTAGACTGGATAACTTACATTTCCCTATGATCAAACTATTTTTGGAAAACGACAATACATTCACTTTGTATTTATTCAATTATAATAACACTTTCTTTTATTGTCAATAATGCATCCGAGTCATCACTTTGAAATTAGATCTCATTCTTTCAATAAACAAATGGCCTCAAAGAAACGGAATAACCAATTGTTCTTGTTCCATCGATTAAGACATCTAATATAGTTTTATTAAATAGACAATATCATTTTTTTAAAAAGATTATAGAAAGAGAAAAAAAATCTATGCCAATCTTTGATATATAGATTCGCTTTTTGATAAGCACCATTAACAGACAATGAAATGTTGGTTCTTATGCTGGCATTTCCTTTGATCAGAGATCTAAATTAGCAGATCAAGATTTTGATCATATATATATATATCAGATAAATGTCTATATTAGTATACATATACAATAAGGTTAAAAATAATGGAAGCATTATTAATAAAAAAGAAAAAGTCAACACTCAGTAATATCAACTATGAATATGGCCACAATGTGCTGACTGTGTTTGAAAAATAAAACATTCCTATAACTCTAGATACATACCTAAAACAATGCATATATTCACTTAAAAGTAAAATAAAATTTATCCTTGATAATGGTTAAAAGTATAGCTGAAAGCTCTTGGAAAACATTTGGATAATTTTTATATAATTTAGCTCCTGAAAAGAAAAAAATTATACAAACACATGAGAAATTATATAAAAATCTCAAATCTAATTTTGCCTTGTCAATTGTTTTTTGACAAAACTTGTATAAAAGAAGGATTGCTGCCTAAGTAAATACAGACCTACATACAATTTATCAGATTTTCATTATGCTAAGTGATTTTCCCAATGAAACTGGTATTAACCAACCAATATTGATTAACATTTTGGTATCTATTTTCAGGATATGATAATGTATCATTCAAATTTCAGGATATACTTATATGATATGTTTATAATATTTGTTTTTATCATTGAAATTAAGCCTGGTCAATACCTAGATGAATGACTGCTTGAGAATACCAGGTGCTGTAAGCTTGGATGTGCAGCTGGTGTAATGGATAATAACTCAGAAGTAGTAAAGGGAGAACAGAGTTTCAGTTGGGTTTATAATATTCACCTATGCATAAATACCATTGGCTTTTTCCCCCTGCTATGGTATAAATAGGACTTCTATCAGCGAATTATTATTGCTAAAAAGTTTATGATCCGAAAATATTTTCTGGTTTGGTTTGGTTTATGGCATATGAACCTCAATGGTGACAAGATTTTTTATTGCTGGTAATATTTTTTTCAAAAATGTGTTATTGGTAATAATTTTTTTTTCCTTAAAATTGTATTGTTGGTAATTTTTTTTCCTTAAAAAATGTATGCTGGTAATAACTTTTTACAAAAGTGTATTGTTGGTATTAAAAACCTATTTTTAACACTTTCATAGTGTTTTTGACCCCAGTTTGGGGTTAACTATTTATCATAGCTGGGACCCTAACAGGTGCTACCACCCCAGATCAGGGTGAACCTGGGAACACCAGCAATTAAGAGGTGCTTCTATATCCTCAAAACCTCTGATCAGAGGCTTGTTGTTAGATGCAGTTTATTGTCTACCTAGGACATAACATTTTCTGGCTTTACATAAGCTAGAATGGTTTTATAAACCATAAAAATAAGTCAATCAATCAATTGATACAGTAACTTATTTGCTAGTGAGATTTTATTTTTATTTTTTTAAGCATTTTTTGAAGCCACTAGGATGCAGGGGGTTGCAGAAGATTTGGAGCGAGCAGATAGGAGTGTTAGAAGAAAGGATGAGGAGAAGGATAGTGGATAGATCAAGGTAACTGAGATGGATTGACATTACATTTGAATAGTTGGAGATTATAGCTCTCAGGGAAACAGATTGGGAAGGATGTTCCACAGGCGAGAGGTGCAGATAGGCTATTGGTGTAGAAGAGACGGCCACATTTAAATGTTTCTACAGTGTAAGGGGTGGGGAGTGGGATGCCAGAGAGGGGCTTAATTCATGAAGTCTGGGAACCAGTGAAAGCAGCTCCAACAGAGCAATTACCATGACAGTACTTAGCAAAAAAAAGACAGAGAGAGGCAAATGACATGTCTGTGAGAGAGCGACTGTAGACGAGATGCCAGATCAGGGCCAATTATATTACATATCCGTCTCTGGATCTTGTCAAGAACTCTGAGGTAAACAGAAGGTGCACCAGACCATATGGCAGCAATACAAATTGTTGATCAGATTGCAGACACACACATGCTATATATATATATATATATATATATAGTATTGATATTTATTTTTAATTTTAGATGTATAAAAGTGTGGTAACTGGTTGTAAGAAAGGTATTATAACCTCAAAAGAGAAAATAGATATGAAGATCAATGTTTGCCCAGTGAAACTGTCATGGGTAAAGTTTTCAGCACAAGTTTATATAAGGTTTCCTTTGTCTTTTCTATAAATATTTTCATGGAAATTGTTTTGATGAGCTCTCCTCCGTCATTTTCTAGTAGGATTGTTTCATTTTCACAGACCAGTTATAGTCTCACCATGTGCCGTGTTTTTTGTCATTTTTTTTTTTCTGTCTGCAAAGAGCTGTTAAGTTTGTTTTTAATTTTTCTTATGTTTTTGGGTTTTTTTTACTATTTTGTGAGTTTTTTCGTTTCCAGTTTTATTTAGTTTATTTTTTACCCACCCCTCAAATGTAAGTTGAGTTTATTTGTAGTCTGATTTTTTAATTTCATTAGTCTAGGTACCTGCAGTCAATTTTTCGATACCTAAGGTTTAAAATGAATTTTTAAAAATGAAAAAGCATTCTTAAAGATTTTATTTTAGCTTTAATTGAAAGCTAAAGGATTAAATTTATTATTTCCAATATATAAAATATTGTGGTGTATTTCAGATAGAAATTATATAAATTGGAATGTCAAATATATGCTTGATTTTTTTAGAATTTTCTTAAAAGCAGTCATTTTCTTAAATTTTAAGAAATGTGTTTTCTTCAGGAAAAGCAAAAAACAAACAAAAATTTTGAACATGCTAGAAAGGAGTAAAAAATTTTAAAAAATAATGAAAAATACTTTGGTCTTTCTCTTAATAATAACAAACATTTTTGATAACAAAACTTTGTTTTCATTGAGTTTGGGGCCTTTTTCATCATCTTTATGCTGCTTTTTTACACAAGCTAGTGGAGGTACCTACACTATTAGTCTATTGATTTATTTTTCCTTTTCTTGTAAATTGTGTGAATTTTCATTTTTTTTCTTAACACACACTGTAACCTAAATTTATTATTTTTGTAGTATAATCTTTTGCATTTTTGATTAATCCTTTTGTTTAATATTTTTCCTATTACTTCATCTACCTTGTTTGCCATTTTATTTTTTCTTTTTGTTTTTTTCTTTAACCCCCTGCTCTGCTCTTGTTTGCATTTTTTGTTTAATTTTTTGGTTTAATCTTTTATGTTCTACTTTTTAATTTTGTTTTGTTCATGCTTCCTTATTTTACTGCCAAAACTTTTTTTTTCTTTTAGTACAACTTTCCTTTTAATTTAATTAATCTTTTTTGTTTTGTTAGCTATGGGAAATCATTTTTATTAACTCCTGCTCACCAAAAACTCTTAATATATATCTTGCTTTTCCATTTGTTTATTCTTTAATCTGTTTGTTTTTATTATCTTTTTGTGTTACGTTGGACATTTTGTGTAATTAACAAGAATTTGTATTTTTTACATGAGCTTCCTTTTAATTTTCCTTTTGTAGTACTTTGTCATAATTTGTTTTATTTTGCTTATTTGATTTAAAAAAAAAAAAAAGAAAAATCTTTTTATGTTGTTTTTATTTATTTGTGTCATTTGAGTAAATTTATTCTTGTTAGTCAAACCTTGTTTTCATTTTTTTGTACTTGTTTCTACATAGAAACTTTGAAGAAGGGCTTTGTTTAATTTATGTATATTTTAAGTTAACTTTTTAGTTTTCACATTAAGCCTTCTTGGTAAACTAGTTTGCATCAGTCTTTTTTATTTTTGTTTTAATTTGTTTAGTTAAAATTGTTTTTCATTTTGTGTATCTATTTAAGATAATTATTTTTTGTTTATTTCTGTTGTTAAATCTTTCTTTTTTTAAAAAAGAAAAGTCCCTGTTTTTGTTAAAAAGAAATTTAAAAAAGTAACCAAAACAGCCAACAAATGTTGGCCAATTAAAAGCCCTGTTTGGGTAAAGCCCCAAAGAGTCATAAGAGGCAAGGTTTACTGTTGCCCTCAACTGCTGATTGTGTAGAAGTGTTGAGTTGGGATCTGATAATGAAAGAACTCATATTAAGAACTGAATAAGAGGGGGAGGCAAAGGACTCATATTTCAGTATTCAAGGTCCCTCCTAAAGTCTTAGGGGAGCACTTGGATGCTTATCTAGTTCAATTTGGACAGATACTCAGTGCTACCACCAACGACCTCAATTAGGGATGGAGTTTGTATTTTCACCTTGCCTGTAATGGGAAAGCCAAGGACCAAGACCAGTGTGGTAAAACCCCTGGTTGGATCTATTTTGTTGACTCCATTCCCCAAAAAGCTTTGTCTACCACTTGTGTGGTTGTGGAGAAGGAAAAGATGGAATGACAGATCATTGGTAAGATGAAAAGGAAGCTCCAGACAGTGGGATCTTTGTCACCAAAGCCACCACAGGTAAAAGCACAAACAGCCTCATTGTACCAGTTCCAAAAAGAATGCCTCAGGCAACTACACAGAGAAGGTCAGAGAACAGCAAATAAAATATAAGCATAGCTTCAAAAAATTCAAGAAGTTCAAAAATCTTAGAGAAGCTCTGAAGGAGAAAAAGTAAAAAAAAACAAATATCATCTACCCATACAGCTGGACCTTTCTCCTTGGCACTGTCTTCTTCATCAGTCAAAAACCAGCCCATGGCTCCTCCTCCAATGAAAAATCATTAAATCCCACACCTTCTAAAATGACCACCCTCAAAAAGGCAACCATTCACAAATATCCATCCATAAAATGCACACCAACTATAATTCCCAATCCATCATCTGCACAGACCCCTATCTATTCACCAAAGAAAAAAAGCTGAACATCAAAAAAGGCAGCAAAGCCCTTCAATCAAATTCAACAGAACTCTCATCAGAAAAATAATCAAATCTAAATCCATTTACAACATTGGAAAAGATATGTGCTAAGTATCCAAAGAAGAGGCTGATAAAGTTTTAATGCAATCCTGAAAAATAAGACCTTAAATTCCTCCTAAACATCAAAGACATGAATAATATGTCAAAGGGTATTCTGACAGTGATGAGATCAGGCCAGGTAGCTCAAAAAATATGGGCAATGATAGAAGAAGCAAATACAACCTTTGACATTTATCCAATTCTGGCTTTCTTTGATGAAAAAAAATGTTGAACATTTAAATCAATATTGTTCTGTTAGGCTGCTGCTTTTTGCTCACCCTTCCCTGTGTATTCACCTTCCCCAGGGACATTGGTGGCCTGTCTCATGATGGTATCTCAGAGTGAGATGGTCCAAGGCTCAATGGGACAGGCTGTCGGTGTCCTTACCCTACCTATGTTCAATTCAGATGATCAACCCTAATTGTAAGATGATCATGGAACTCTGTTTAACTAATATAAATGCCTGGAGTTGGAGTTTCACTTGCAATATTCAGTGTCTCAAGATGTATGTATGTTGTGTACAGGAGACCCAATTTTCAACTCAGCAAATATACTGCCATATTGTGAGAAGCACTTCAGAATATGCTGTTTTCCTTTGCTGAATTTAAGATTCATTATGTAAAATAATAAAATGGTATGGCTGTTTCAAAGAAATTCCCAGGAGAAAGTAGACTGGATAACACATTTCCTATGATCAAACTATTTTTGGAAAACGACAATACATTCACTTTGTATTTATTCAATTATAATAACTTTTCTTTTATTGTCAATAATGCATCCGAGTCATCACTTTGAAATTAGATCTCATTCTTTTCAATAAACAAATGGCCTCAAAGAAACGGAATAACCAATTGTTCTTGTTCCATCGATTAAGACATCTAATATAGTTTTATTAAATAGACAATATCATTTTTTTTTAAAAAGATTATAGAAAGAAAAAAAAAAAATCTATGCCAATCTTTGATATATAGATTCGCTTTTTGATAAGCACCATTAACAGACAATGAAATGTTGGTTCTTATGCTGGCATTTCCTTTGATCAGAGATCTAAATTAGCAGATCAAGATTTTGATCATATATATATATCAGATAAATGTCTATATTAGTATACATATACAATAAGGTTAAAAAATAATGGGCATTATTAATAAAAAGAAAAGTCAACACTCAGTAATATCAACTATGAATATGGCCACAATGTGCTGACTGTGTTTGAAAATAAAACATTCCTATAACTCCTAGATACATACCTAAAACAATGCATATATTCACTTAAAAGTAAAAATAAAATTTATCCTTGATAATGGTTAAAAGTATAGCTGAAAGCTCTTGGAAAACATTTGGATAATTTTTATATAATTTAGCTCCTGAAAAGATAAAAATTATACAAACACATGAGAAATTATATAAAAATCTCACCCACTTTGCCTTGTCAATTGTTTTTGACAAAACTTGCATAAAAGAAGGATTGCTGCCTAAGTAGACAACAGACCTACATACAATTTATCAGATTTCATTATGCTAAGTGATTTTCCCCAATGAAACTGGTATTAACCAACTAATATTGATTAACATTTTGGTATCTATTTTCAGGATATGACCAATGTATCATTCAAATTTCAGGATATACTTATATGATATGTTTATAATATTTGTTTTTATCATTGAAATTAAGCCTGGTCAATACCCTAGATGAATGACTGCTTGAGAATACCACTGTCTTGGATGTGCAGCTGGTGTAATGGATAATAACTCAAGTAGTAAAAAGGAGAACAGAGTTTCAGTTGGGTTTATAATATTCACCTATGCATAAATACCATTGGCTTTTTCCCCTGCTATGGTATTAGGACTTCTATCAGCGAATTATTATTGCTAAAAGTTTATGATCCGAAAATATTTTCTGGTTTGGTTTGGTTTATGGCATATGAACCTCAATGGTGACAAGATTTTTTTATTGCTGGTAATATTTTTTCAAAAATGTGTTATTGGTAATAATTTTTTTTCTTAAAATTGTATTGTTGGTAATTTTTTCCTTGGTCATAACTTTTTACAAAAGTGTATTGCTGGTATTAAAAACCTATTTTAACACTTTCATAGTGTTATGACCCCAGTTTGGGGGTTAACTATTTACCCATAGCTGGGACCCTAACAGGTGCTACCACCCCAGATCAGGGTGAACCTGGGAACACCAGCAATTAAGAGGTGCTTCTATGCTCCTCAAAACCTCCTGATCAGAGGCTTGCTGTTAGATGCAGTTTATTGTCTTACCTAGGACATAACATTTTCTGGCTTTACATAAGCTAGAATGGTTTTATAAACCATAAAAATAAGTCAATCAATCAATTGATACAGTAACTTATTTGCTAGTGTGAGATTTTATTTTTTATTTTTTTTAAGCATTACGCCCTGAGCAAGGCATGAAGCCACTAGGATGCAGGGGGTTGCAGAAGATTTGGAGCGAGAGCAGATAGGAGTGTTAGAAGAAAGGATGAGGAGAAGGATAGTGGATAGATCAAGGTAACTGGAGATGTCGATTGACATTACATTTGAATAGTTGGAGATTAATGTTTGCATTTTTGTTTAATTTTTTGGTTTAATCTTTTATGTTCTACTTTTTTAATTTTGTTTTGTTCACAAGCCTTTATTTACTGCCAAACTTTTTTTTCTTTTAGTACAATTCTGGCTTTCTTTGATGAAAAAAATGTTGAACATTTAAATCAATATTGTTCTGTTAGGCTGCTGCTTTTTGCTCACCCTTCCCTGTGTATTCACCTTCCCCAGGGACATTGGTGGCCTGTCTCATGATGGTATCTCAGAGTGAGATGGTCCAAGGCTCAATGGGACAGGCTGTCGGTGTCCTTACCCTACCTATGTTCAATTCAGATGATCAACCCTAATTGTAAGATGATCATGGAACTCTGTTTAACTAATATAAATGCCTGGGGTTGGAGTTTCACTTGCAATCTTCAGTGTCTCAAGATGTATGTATGTTGTATACAGGAGACCCAATTTTCAACTCACAACCATGAATACATTCTGTTTGATAGGTTTGCCCTCTATTCAGCATGTTTTGATGGATACTCAAGAGGTGTTTCCTGGCAGTGATCAAATCTTTGACTGTGGTGTGTACTCTTGTCTTTGCAGATCCAGTGGACAGGCTTTGCCTGCTGGATGTTACCATAAAGGATAAGTTTCTTTGTCTCATTGGAATTTATGTGCCCAATAACCATGTGGAGCAGCATGATTTGTTTTGGCAGATCAAGCCTTTTTTTGACAACATCTCATCGGGTACTTTTATTTGGGGGATTATAATGCTGTCCTTAACCCCGATATAGATCATATAGGGGAAGATCGGGTACTAACAACCTGGATGTGAAATTCCAACCACCTAAAGAAGGCTGGCGCGTACAACGGCTGAAATGTTGTGATAAACATGGTGACAAACATGAGGAAAATAGTGTGAATAATGTAGTGTTACATTATTTTGTTTAGTTTGTTGTATTATTTGAGAAAGATCTTTATGATTCTATAAGATCTGATGAAGTTTCGCTTTAAGATCTACAAGATTCATTTGCTTGAATCCATTTTTAATCATTGATCTAAAAAACAGTTGTATATAGCTAATAATTTAGACAATTACGAGCAAGTTGGGTGCTGTGTATGGCATCCATATGCAAGTCTAGATCTGATGAGACTAAAAACATGACTAGAGTTCTCAGATTAGGTTTTTGTAGCATCTTGCGGTGTGGGACAAAACTATTCCTAGCACAGCCTATTTTATATTCAATTTCTTTATTACTTATACTAAATTTATTATAGCTGATCCATACACCAAGGTATTTAAATTTAAATTTGTTTTTTATATATATATATATATATATATATATATATATATATATTGCAGCTCACACAAACATACACATATATGAACAGTGTGGGACTGGGCATATATGCACATTCATGTGTTGTTGCATACATATGTATGCAATTGGTCGCTGTATTCAATGTTGTGTAGTGGACTTCTTTCCTAAATTGCAGTGTCAATGCACAGACCATTCATCTATTTTGTTTGCAGAATAATGTTTTCTCACACACACACACATATATATACATATGCATGCACATTCACATATCTTCTATCTGTAGTTTTTTTATCTTAAGATGGGCTTTGTCTAAGTAGATAAATTAGATTAAAATGCCTTGTTTTGTTATTATTTTTTTTTTTTTGATTACACTTTAAATTTTAGAAACCCAATTTATAATTTTATTGTTTTTGGTGGTATTATTTTGCTGGAGGAGAAGGAAGTAGAATTGTGGACTGATAGGTGTAAAATGGTAGTAAACTCCAATTTATAATAACAATTATAGCAGTAATTAGTTATGGTAAAATGGTGAAGTGATTGTATTCATTTTGCTAAAGGAGGTCCTATATATATATATAGAATATATATATATATATATATATATATATATATATATATATATATATATGAAATAAAAGAAAAGAACAGTAAGATATAAAATGGTGTTCTTATAGATATTTTATTTTTATGAAAAATAAAACTCAAAATAAATTTACAGAGCATTAATATATAAATTAATTGATTTAAATATGGTAAGTAAATAGTTTATGTTTAAAATGGTAAAACCCTAATTTTATTTTTGCAAATAAATTGCATTAGTTCCATTTATCTTAAGCGAATTTTGAGTAAGAAATCAAAAGAATTTAAGATGAAAAAGCTACACAGTTCCTATTTTTGAAACATGGTTGGAACTGTGTAGTGAAAATAACTTTTATATATATATATATATATATATATATATATATATATATATATATACATACATACACACAGCATACATATACATGTGTGTGTGGGTGTATTATATATATATATATATATATATATATATATTTGTGTGTATTTAGGCAGCATTTTTTCATTGAAAAATATTTAATGAAACCTGCATATATATATATATATATATATGCACACACACACTACATAAACTCTCTGTGGAGTATAAGGCCACACTCTCCTAGGTATTGCTGGTGTGGTCTCCGTACTGAGTAAATTTAGAGGATTATTTGCTCTATACTTCGATGACCTTAATTTCAAAGTTGTCATTTTCCTAGACTGGCTGCCAACCAAAGCAGTGAACTCAGTCTGTCCAGTTATTAAGCCTTAGTTGGAATGACAAGAAGGTATTTTTGCAAAAGAGAACATATCAATTCCACTTTCTGTATCAATAAAGGATATACTATGCACAGATCCCCTGAAGAGTGGATAGATATGTCCGCCTACAAAACTCTGGAGTCAGGATGCTGACGGTAACATCAATCAGCTAAGTGATAAACTTTTACTTATATTAATTACCTATAATATAAATATATAATATAATTTAATTAGAAACCTAACCTCATTCAATTAACACCTTAATACTTAAGATACTATCAAATCAAAAAAGAAAAATGAAATAATGGACAAGTAAATGCACATATAAATATATGTCTTATCATATAGGCATTAATAAAAAAAAATTAATAAAAAAAATTAGAAACATTATTTATAGAAAAAACAAATAAAATTTTCCAAATTCAAGAAAGCAATAGAGCATTCAGAAATTAACAAGGACAGTGAATGTCTGAAAAACTGGATGTCAAAATTGCTACAATGGAAAGAGAGAGAAAAAGTATAAAACCAATAAGTGGAGAGTATAAAGGAAAAAGAAAAAAGATAAAAATACATATATATTTCTTGTAATATAAAGGATAAATTTAGTGGGTACATGTAAGTAGATATCACTATCTTTTTTCATTTTAAATTAATGTCAACTGGCCTCAAGATCAGGAAGTCCAAGTAAACAAAATGGGCCTCCAAAAGAATCAAATCTGTATTCACTTTTTCTATTAGGGAAACCACTTTTAAGCCAAGAATGTTTTACTAATAAGACTACAAGTAGGAATCAGAGCAAAGCAAGGCTCAATTATACCAGCCAAGTAATACACAATTCTCATTGACACCATTTCAAATGTAGATCTGCTAACTTTACTTTTATTTCTAAAACATTAATAAACTTCAAGCAAAAAAGAAAAAAATGAATTGATTTAAAAAAATAGAAGACAAGGAAATTGGATTGGATAATAAAGTCCGTTGTTTAAAAATGATATATATATATATATATATATATATATATATTTGCTTTTAATCAATCCAACCTGAGGAAGGCTATAATGCCATTATGGGACTACAGGAAGTGAAAGAGAAAGAAAACATTTTAGAAGGAACAAAAACCCTGTAATGGTATAAATTTCAGAGTTTAGGTGGAGTTGAAATAGAGTTTTGAAGGAACTGGAAACCCAATACTAAACAGGAAACAAGGGATAAAATTCTGCTCCTGTTCAAAAGATTGGGATGAGTGTAAACTGGATAATAGGTCAAAAGAGAGTGGAGTGTGTGTGTGTGTGTGTATATATATATATATATATATATTTGAACATATATTATAATATATAACAGACAATGAATGTCTATTATGTCTGATCATGAGCTGTTCTAATGTTCGAATGTTGGCTTTAATTTCTGGTGAAAATAAAGACAAAAATTGTCCAATATTTGGATATGTTTTTAAGTTGATTCTAAGCTTTTGGCTCCCATGAGCCATCCTCAGAGGGGTTATACAGACATGAAACAAAGATATCCACTGTCAAAGATGATATTTTGACATAGAAAATAGCCACGTACGTAATATTAGACAGATATTAGTTGATAACACAATAAAACTTACACATACACTCAGTAAAAAGAACCTCCATTATTGGAGGTCATCTACATTAAAATGAAGCAACCCACATGCAACAAAATTGCATTTCAAACTAGTCACAACAGATTACATTGCATCTAGACATTGGTTTATCACGTGGTATGGTGTTATAGAACTGCATCTTGAACTTATAATCTGTGTCTGCTATTCCATGACCATTAACACTGCATAGCAATCTTCTATATGAAAATAACAAAATATCATCTTTGATGGTGGATATCTTTGTTTCATGCCTGTATTACCACTGTGAAGATGTCTCATGTGAATCAAAACCTTAGGACCAACTTAACACACAATATATATATATATATATATATATATATATATATGAATAATAAAGATCCATAGATAATTGGTAGGGATAATTCCAAGGAGGGCATGAATCGAAAGAGAGCTCAATGTAAGAAACAGAGCAATATAATAAGTACAGATGATCCTTAAAGATCCAGTCGGTTATAATTTATTTCATGAATATATACAAATATTTATCTTTTCAGACTGAAGGTTTTTTTAATAAATGGAGTCAATTTATCCACACAAAAGGCAGAGGGAGAGAAAGAAAAAGAAAAAAGGAAAGGTTATTAGAAAAGTTTTATTAATAGAGGAAGAAAAATAAAAATTTCAATATTAGGTTTTAATAATTTTGGTGGGGGGGAGAGAAAGAGGGTGAGAAGGAGAGAAGTAAGAATTAAACATGAGTCAATAAGGTGACTTAGAAATGATTTTTTTTTCATGGGCTGAACAAGTTAAAATACAGAGTAAGGGAGTGGGGATCAGACTTAAAGTAGATGCAGTAATGTGTCTAATATTCATGTTATTTTTGACAGCTTTATTGCATTATAATCATCACAATTTCAAATTAATAAAAATAATAATATTTGACATCAATAAAATAAAGCAAATTAAATAAATTAAAATTTTAAAAAATACCATTTTTCCAAAAGAAAATATCAATGAGAAAAAAAATTATACATAGGGATATCCACTGGAAGTTGGAAGCAGAAACTTTACAATCACCAGCATTCCTTCTCCAATGCCTCTTTAATCTATCAAATTGCTCTATCCAAACATTATTAGAATCTTAAAGATGGAGGCTTCTCCCCACAAATCAAATGGAGGATTTTTATATATTATATATATATATATATATATATATATATATATATATATATATAAAACAAAAGTGAGAACGAATCAAATATAAATTCAAACATTCATGACATTAATTTAAAAATAGGGCTCAATAGAATTGTAGAGCATTATTCTTTATTATAGGATATTACATTAGAACATGCGTAAAGCTGCTATATAAATGCACTCATGTTTTGATGTATATCATTGCATCTCATCAGGTGGTAGTAAATGAGGATTATTACAATTTTTATATTTACTTCCAAACAACTTCTTTTCCTGTGAAAAAAAGAAGAAAGAAAATAAGAGCAAGAAAGAAAGACACAAGATATAATCTCTTCTACAGAGAAAAGGAAAAGAGAAAAAGATAAAATATAAGAAAAATATAGAAATGTAAGGTAGCCAGATATGTTGATAGTTCAACCAATCAAAATCATCTATGTTAACTAAGATGTCATGAAACACATTCAAAAATTCAAAATTGCAACAAATACATATGTAATATTTGAAATAGAATTTTTTGCTACAATGTTGACGATGAATGGTTGACACTTTACTGAAGAAGTAACATAATTTAACAAGAATTATTTTAGAGTTTGTAAATATGGCTCTTTAAGAAATAAAAGAAGGAAAAACAAGAAAAATATTTAACAAAATAACAAAAACAGAAAATTAAAACACAATATTTAAATAAATGAATTTAACAAACTTTTAAGTATATACACTGCATGCCAAATTATTATCGAGATAACTTTTTTCTAATATTTCAAAAACCCTCCAATCAGTTCACACACAATTTTCACACAATATTGGCAATACTTACCTACGCAATCACTGAAATTTTTGTACTCATCTGCGTAATGTAAACAAACTGGCGCCATATTTGTTATCAGCACGGTGATTTGAGAGTGCCAAATTATTAGAAAAGTGTAAGAATTTAGTGAAAAGATGGGCCGTAAAAGCAGTTTAAGTGATGCTGAAAAGAAAACTATCACCTCAGAACTCTCAAAAGGTAAATCTACTCTAGAAATTTCTAAAATGATAGGAGGTGCCATCAAACAGTGAAAAGTTCACCGCCGACCCTACACAAGTGCATAAAAAGGGCAGATAAAGGCAAGCCGAGGGTTATTTCACGTCGTCTCATGTCACGACTTAAATGAGAGGCCACGAAGGACCCTGGACTTACCAGTCAAGAGCTTTTCAGTCGCATTGGGGATCCTTCTGTGTCTAAAAGTACTCAGTGTCGGTATCAACAACAGTCAAACCTGTATCAAAGCCTCCGTTGACGAGAAATCACATTCAAAATCAATTGATATGGGCCAAGGACAATATGAAGATTGACTTCTCTAAAGTTTTGTTCACAGAGGAAATTCGAGTAACACTTGATGAGCCAGATAGATGGTGCAAAGGCTGGGTAATGAATGGACAGAATCACCATCAGTGTTTGAGATGCCAACAAGGCGGTAGAGGCATAATGATCTGTGGTGGTATTATTGGAAAAACATTAGTGGGCCCATGGAGAGTACCAGATGGCGTCAAAATGACTGTTGATGCATACATTGTGTTTATGAAGGAGCATCTTGAACCGTGGATGAAAAGGCAAAGAGTTGCCTTCAGAAGGGCCATTGTTTTTATGCAAGATAATGCTCCCTCACATGCTGCTCACAAAACTACTGAATATTTGAAACAGTTAGGCTTCGATGGACCTCGAAAAATGAAGTGGCCAGCAAATTCTCTGGATTTGAACCCAATCGAAAACCTTTGTAGCATCATGAAGTGAAGACTGTACGCCAACAAATGACAATTCAGGAGCAACGCTGAGCCATGGGAAGCAATTCTTGACATATCTCGCGGCATTACAGCAGATGACATCCTACAATTACCAAATTCTATGGATCGTAGACTTCTTCAACTAATTTCAAAACAGGGAAAGCACATTCCCTATTAATTTGTTTATAACTGTGCCTTTGTATCTGTTATTATTTGTTTGATTATCTTATTTATTAGCTTCTTTTGATCATAAACAATCACATGCAACATTAATAAACGTTTTGTTTGCTCAATTCTAGGAATTTTACTAAACCTTTCTAATAATTTGGCACTCTCAAATCACCGTGCTGATAACAAATATGGCGCCAGTTTGTTTACATTGCGCAGATCAGTACGAAAATGTTAGTGATTGCGCAGGTCAGTGTTGCCAACATTGTGGGAAAATTTTGTGTGAAT
>CAHIKZ030000117.1:132500-302500 GCA_903632075.3 Acanthosepion pharaonis
CACAATTACCATTGCCGTGTTAGTCCACAATTACTACAGCACCACAATTACCATTACCGTATCAGTCCACAATTATACTTACTTCTCCTTCTCCTAGCAAAATTAATACCACCACATAAATACTATTAAGTATTACAAATTGGAATTTCTACCATTTACATATGCACAATCACCAACAACCAGCTTTAAAATAATAACAGAACAGCCTTAACAATTAAAAATAATAGCAATTTTTACCTATCATAGTCTTACACAGACCCCATCATATGTATATAAGTGCATGCGAGAAAACATAACTTGGTGAACAAAATGGTCTGCGCGTTGACACTGCAACTGATGAAAGATGTTTGCTGCACAATCCAACATTGAATACAGCAACCAAATATGTACGTATGCAATGACACATAGATGCGCATATATGGCCAGTCCCACACTGTTCACATATGTTAATGTTTGTGTGAGCTCCAATGAGTCAGTGTGCATGTGTGTGTCTGCATATGTCAATGAGTGTATGTGCATGTATGTTTGTGTAAGTATGAGTGGCGTTCCAACAACAATTTTTCCTCCCACTTTCATAAAAACACCAATATACACAACCATATATGAATTCAAAATTTAAAAATTAATTAGTTTGTCTGACAATTGCAAATAGCATGAAACCCAGGGTCACAAACTCACATAATTCTGACTATATATATAGTTTTAAGGTGTGCTAAATTTATGGGATAAAGTGCTCAATATCAGAGATAGATGTAAATATAAATATAACAGCCTGTCGCCTCTGAGTGTTGACTTCAATGTTCACACACACACACACACACACACATATATATATGCATGTATTGTGAAAATAGAAAATGAAGAAAATTATGCTTAGATCTGGGGCAACCATTATTTGGGGTAAGAAAAGTTCTCTCTTTTCAAAGGGAAATTCTTTGTTATTAGTGAAACCTGAAGAATGCCCAATGCTGTTTATGGCAACTAGTAGATTTGAATGATTTACTGGAGACTAAAAAACTTTTATTAAGAGACAAACTGATTAACTTTGTTTTATGACATTATTAGTGTTTGTATTACAAATGTCATGCAGCAATCAATTATTATAAGGTAAATTTATTGGTCCTTTTATTAAAAATTTCAACAGTTTCTTTGCACATAGTTTTGTCTTTCATTCTGACCTGAAGATGCCTATCTAACACATGTAGATGATAATAATTATTATTTTTTCTAAACATTATACACTGGCTGTCTGATATACAAAGGGAAAAAACAGTAATCAGAATGAACTGTATGTTGAAACATCAAAGAAAGAAACTCATGTTTTTCCAGTAAAGGTATTATCAATTCTTATGAGAAAAATAAAAAGGATCCCAAAAGTTATAAGCCTTGTCCATGAGCTTTTCTTTAGTTTAGATATTTTCATAAAGAAACCTTTAATTACAAAGGGTCATTCAAGTTGACAGTTTCGGAAGTGGTGATTATCATGACATCTATAGTCAGGGAACAATGGAAGTTGTCTAAAACGAGTAACAGAACAAAATCCTAATTGGGTGACTCTTGTTTATCATCAAGAAAGAATGTATGCATATAGATATCTATGCATTAAAATAAATGTACATGCTATTTGTGTATATCGTCACAAACTTAACCTATGTCATTAAATAAAATAATATATATATATATATATATATACATACACAAAAATATATATATATATATTATAATGAATCATTCATACAAAAAGTAGATTAGTAAAGTTAATGATATAAAATGGCGAAATCTCTTTACAAACAAAATCTTAAAGTTGCATTAACCTACGAACCACTCGATGAATGTTATGATACTTGTTTTTAATAACTACAAGCTGTATAAGATCTTTTTTTTAATCTGCTAGTACTTTCAACTGTTCATACAGTCATCCTCGGGCATGGAAATTATTTTGCTTTTAATAAAATCCAGGTAGCATCAGAGACGAAAAATTAAATGCAAATTGAAATACGTTTTTTTTTTTACTAAAAACAAAATTTACAAAGACAAACTGAAGAGCAATTTGTCAGCTGTCAATATACCTCATAATACTCTTGAGTGCTTAGCCTTGGAGTGGGTAGAATGGAGATCAAAGTGTCAATCTGCTAGTTTGAATCATCTCCAAGAAGCAAGAGCAAGATCTAAAAGGTCAGCCAATCTAACAGTGATCTCATCCCACAATCCTCACTCTTGCTCCATATGTGGCCTCCTTTGTAAATCA
The DNA here is from genome assembly GCA_903632075.3 of Acanthosepion pharaonis. Lineage (NCBI taxonomy): Eukaryota > Metazoa > Mollusca > Cephalopoda > Sepiida > Sepiidae > Acanthosepion > Acanthosepion pharaonis. The sequence goes on from CAHIKZ030000117.1 coordinate 134,749, forward strand.
CTAGCAGGTCTTAACTGCTACTTAAGATTATCACACAAAATTCATAACTGAATCCATTGGTTAAGTTGTCAGATCCTCATATGTCAAAACTGAGGGGAGAGTCCATTGTTATTGTTTGTGTGTGTATGTGCATGCATGTATGTACTCTCAGTATACAAAGCAAATTTTTCAATGACTTTCAAGTTCTTCCAATCAGTATATATGGAAGGTTCCAAGTAAGGCACTCCTAGTGCAGTTCCCTCCACCCAATTTTACTCACAAGATAGAACACACACACATGTTCATAGATATAGGGATCCTTTTTGTTATCTCCTGGGTAATAGAAGTAATTTGCGACAGATAATAAAGGCTCACAATATCAGAAGAAGCAGATAAAGACACTTGTTAGTTATCATAGCATACTAGTTATGAAAGAAAAGGGAGAAACTAAATTATACTGTACCTGTGTTCTTTCCAAATAATAAAAGGACAGGTGTTTATAGTAAAAAAGAAAAATGGCTGGCATTAGAGCATTTTTTTTCTTGTTATTGATCATGATGGAGCATTTGTGAGAATTTTCAAAACATATAAGAGAATGCAGAGAGAGAAGAATTCACAGCATCCATCTTGTCTGATTTATCTGTCAATCATTATGGCATGCATATAACAAGACCTTTGTCAAAATATCTAAGATATGGCATATAATTAAGATATTAAGTTAATTCATCTTGGTGTATGGATCAGTTATAGCAAATTTAATATAGGAGATGAGGAAACTGAACATAGACTAGACTTCACTAGAGATAGATTCACCCAACACCACCAATTGCTACTAAAACAAAACCTGAAAACTTGAGTTATGTTCTTAAATAGTCTAGAGAGATCAAGACTTTCAAATGGATATAATGCAAAGTACCAAATCTTTACAAAAATATCTAAACTGTAATCTTGAGTAAGTGAAGCCTATTGATCTTGAAGACCACACTTCTTTGAATCTTTTGAACTGGCTTTGTAGAATCCCAAACAAGGAACTGTATGGAATAAAAGAAACCACATTACTTGAGGACTTTCAACAGTAGCAACAGCTAAAATGGATAGCACATGTAACTTAAAGAGAACACAACGACATAATCAGGATGTTGACATTCCACCCTACTTCAAAGGTGAGGAAAGAAACCCACGTCAATACTGGAAAATGTGATAACACCTACTGGACTTGAGAAACCTATTTTCCTAGAAAATTGTTTTAAGCTAAAGATTTCATAAATTTCAACCAAATGTAATCTAAGCAGCTTGGTCAATGAATGCCAAATGAGGAAACAGCTAATATTGCCATTACCATACAGCAACACCCATCTCCTTCCCATATAATATGAGCAGATAAAGCAGATTAGAGAAGAATCTTTAATATGATTGAGTTTTCCTAGAAGGACAGACAATATTAGTTTACATGGTATCATTAACAGGAAAGAATCCTTAACATGATTGAAGCTTCTTATTTTTCAATCATGATGGCATTCATATTACAAGTCTTTCATCATGGTATCCAATTCAGAGTACAAGAATTTATGAAGAGTTAGCAGCACCCAACTTTTCTACAAGTAACATGAGGCAGATATTATTAGTTTACATGATAGCAATAGAAGGAAAGAGTTCCTGAATGGAGTTCAACAGATATTCATGTAAAGAGAACATGAGAAATGTGAAGATACTGGGACAAAATGATAAAGTTTTTATAGAAATATTTTGCCTCTATATGCTTGGAGCTTATCTTGAGGTTGACAAACAGAAACAAAAACCTGTGTGTAAGGAAAGTCTGTTGGAATTTTTGAGGGAAACAATAAATAACCTCATCAGATCCATTGACCAGAAAATGATTTTTTTTTATTGAATCCATTTATATTCACTGAATTTGAAATTAGCCCATGACAAGTAGATCTCTGGTGTTTTCTTTTTGTGATGATCAGTGGTATTGTGTATAAGTTCAGTCTGAGCTATATCATAGAGAATTTTGAGATGAGTGCACTTTCAATACATTTTCTTCTTACTAAATTCCTATCTCTTCTCATCAGATTGACATTTATTAGGGCAAAATTGTGGTCAGATGTTTTATCGTCAACTAATAGTGGATTTAAAGTAGTTATACAACAGATCCCTGTGATGATCATATAGTCTTCTTTTTAAGATTTCTAGATGTTTTACCAATGTATATCATTGATCTTTTTTTTTAAATTGGTATCACTCCATGCAAGGCAGTAAAGCCACTAAGACACAAGGGGTTATGGGGTGTGGAAAAATTAGGAACAGAAACATTAACAATGAGTGGGAAGAGAAAAGAGTAATCAGGGGAAGAGTAGAGAGCGGTTAACATTGCATTTAAATTTTTGCAGATTAAAACTGGCTGAAATGCATGGAGCCAGAAGGAATCTTCATAATTGAAAAGTGTGAGAAAAGAAACTGTTAGCATAGAACTTACAGCTACATCTAGCCAACTCAACTGTAAATTGATGAGATCTCAATTTCAGTTGAATACTGTGATTAAATCCATAAAGTGGAGGTACCATAGCGAGGAGGTCATCTGAACAATTACCATGAAAGTATTTATAGAAAAGGCACAGTGAGCCAATCTTACAGCAGTGGGAAAGTGACTGAAGCCAAACCATAGAGATCAGGACCAATAATATTATTGGGCATAAAAAGGAATATATGATAAGTTGATAATATTATTTGATATATTGGAGCAAAATTAAAATATAATTCTTATCTGATTCTCAAAGTAGAAATTTATACATTCCTAGATTTGTGGAAATGATTATCTATCTTGACTTTTAGAATGTCTAACTGATAAGCTTATCATTTTCACTTTCAACTATCAATGAATTTTTGGCCTCTTTGGAAACTAAACTTATCTGAAAACCAAAATAACCAAAAACAGCGAGGAAGATTGTGTTTCAACAATTTTCCAAATGGGTGGACTAGTCTCCGAGGAAAATCAGGATTTGAAAATTATTTTTATAAGAAATGGAACAAGAAATATGATCATGCCAAAGCCTGCTGAGAAAATAAGCATTCAAACTTTTAGATTTTACCAGAGTTTAAACACTAGCTTATAGAAAGAAGAACAGGAAAGTAACTAATCAAAATGTTGACTATACTATAAATGTCATGTTTTTTCTAGATGTAGGTGATCATGACTTCCTACAATTTATTTTCTTTGATGTTGTACATCCTGCAGTTAAAGTTGTTCCCCCCACCATCATTGTTTTATTACAGTTTGTCATTCAGAGTAGTCCTTCTCCTATACTGATTACCAGCCAAGGCAAGAGCTGAGTCAGCTTTGTTTGGGATTACTAGTTTAAGGAAATCATCAAGTTAGAAATAAATAACTGGTTCTGGAGCTCTTATTGTTTTAAAATGTTGTGTTATGTACTATACCTATGAGCACTAATGGGTACGTCCCAATACTCATAAATACATTGGACACTATTGTAAGTCAGGTTAATAATGCTGTCTGAGTAGTCCACTACTAGCAGTGGTCTACCTACTTCATGTCACTGGCAAGTATTTTATTTTGTTGATATCATATATTCCTTTTTATTACCATTTCATTTCCAACCTTCATTTTGGTTATTCCTCATTCAGTAACCTTTTCTAGGTTACAACATTTTGTTACATAGAAAAGTGTGCTGAACTGTTATGTAATATTGGTTCTCCTATATGGTAGTAAAAGCTGGACAGTCTCCTTACAGATGAAGAAGAGACTTGAGGTAATGGAAATGTGGTTCTACAGAAGGATACTCAGAATATCATGAACTAAACATGTATATAACAGTTTTAAAGAAAATGGAAATAAAAAATGACACTTGTACTCAGAAAGAGAGAATTGAAATTTCCAGGGAACAAAAAAGAAAGCTTGGAGAATTTAACATTCACAAGACATAATCGAAGGCAATTGGGTCAGCTTATGTAAATAGGTGGCAGAACGTGGATTAGGAGGGATAGCAAACAGACAAATCTTTTTAAGAGCTACAAAGGGCAGGAAGTTGTGGAGAGCTATGGTCACCCATGTCCTGAAAGAACATGGCACATAGAAAAATTTTTCTTGATACTGATACAATTTTGCTGCCTTGGGTAGAGACCAACAGTGTTTTTTCAGATTAAAAAAGAAACATTTTAAAGAATAATTTAAAAAAAAAAGAAAAGAAAATTGTATGTCATCTCATTACAACCTTTAAGACCAGGCTGATGAGATGAAAAACAAGTCATCTGAAGAAGGCAAGAGAGGGAACCAGCTGAACAGCTGTATTGAAACCTTTAGAGAACAGATAAGCTGTTGATGTGATGCAGAAGGACAGCAGGTCATTAGATTTTGTTTTTTTTTAAAAAAAAGAAAATCTAGAAGAGTTAAACAGTGACAAGAATGAAAACAGAAAGTAGAAATTAGTCAACTCAAGTGATCAGAAACAGAAGAATATGACAAAGATCCTGGACAGGGGAAGGGTGTGTCTAGGCATGGGGGGGGTCCCAGCAGAAGCTTATTTAATGAGACAAGAAAAGTAAAACTTGAGAGAAAATTCTAAAAAGGTGTGTGAAAAGTTTAGTAGAAGAGATAAATTTACGCTGATAATTCTTCTATACTGTATCCTGCCCTTTCATTGGGGATCAAAGATATCGAAAACTCCCTGTCCTTTATAGCTTTTAGTAAGGTTTGTCTTTTTACTATCTCTCCTAATCCCCATTCTGCCAATAATTTACATAAGATCATTAAGTAAGTTATTAACTGATTTTCTCTCTCTCTCGCCTTCATGTGCGTGTAAAATTTTCTAAGCCTTCTTTCCTCATTATATACACTAGAAATTTCAATTATCTCTTTCTGATGCTATGTAAAAAATTTTTTTAATTCCATTTCTCTAAAATTGTCTTTGCTCATATGTTGACTGATGGTATTCTCAGCATCCTTCTGTAGGACAACATTTCTGTTGCTTCAAGTCTCTTCTTCATCTGTGAGGACACTGTAGTGCATTCACTGCTATATAGGAGGATCTGTATTACATAACAGTTCAACATTGATACGATACATTAGTAAGGCTTGATAAATGCTTGGAATTGGAATTATTTGACAAAAGACAGACCCTTACTCTTCCTCAGAAATATTGAAAGAAATATTGAATCAATTACTAGGTCTACTGCTAGGAAAGTTGGATCCCTGTGTCATGCTAGACAATTTTTCTTACCAGAATCTATCTTACATGTTTATAAATGTATCATTCATCCTTGCTTTGAATATTACTGCTGTATAAGTCAAATGACTTACCTGCTAACATGGCTGCCTTCTTGTATCTCCTTGTAAAGGCAAGCCAGCTAATCTACCTCATTTATAGGAGAGTACTTAATGCAGCAGGTAAGTTAGTCAACTTTGCCACTGGTATGGCACTCCTATTATATATTTAAGAAAATTGCTAGATCTACTGCTAGGAAAATAAGAATCTTGATAAAATCTAAGGATTCTGCAATGTTATTGATCCAGACCTGGCACCACCATAATGTAGCTTCTTTGTGCCTTTTCTTAGCAATGCTTACATAATCCATCCATAGCATTCTAAGTATATTAAAAGTAGCCAAAAAAAGCTACAATGAACAAAATTCAAAATTTAGTCAGACTGAATTTTCAAAAATACCACATTCTGGTGATCCTACCTGTAATTGTCTTCTAGAGTAGAGAAATTTACTATGGCAAAAAGTGAAAGATCTTTTTATGACTTGGTTGTATCCTGTTTAGTATCCACTTGTTTTGTAATCAAATGTTGATTACCTAGAGTAGTGGACTGGGATATGTTTGAAAGCTCAGTGTTATTAAAATTTGAAATGACTATCTTCTTGTGGGTAGCCCAAGTTAGTCCAACTTAAAAAGGCACAAGTTACTGAATCCAAAATTTAATAACCCTGAGCTTTCAAAAGTAGACTAATCTGGTAATCCTGGATCAGACAGACTGTTTGGGAATCAGATTTGATCTCTTGAGTGAAATGAATGGACAATGAAAGACAATTCTAGAACAGCCATACACACACCAAAAAAAAAAAAAAAAAGATTAAATTTATTTATGAGGATGTGCTGAAAAGTTTTCAGCTTCACCCAATTAACCAAACAGCAGATGTTTTTTAATCCATTCTTGACTGGACTGAGAACTTTTTACCCCCTACCATGCTACTATGTTGTGTTGAGTTCCTCCATATGTAGGTATATAGGTCAAGTAAAATACTTATGGTTATTATATATGAAGAAGCACAAAAAATTCTCTGTAAAGTACACTTTTTGGAATTGGATTGAATGACCAAATATCAGATGTGTATCATCATTGATGTGGGCTGATTTACAAATGATAATCATTCCACCAGTAACCTAACCTGAAGAAAACAAGCCCCCTCAGCACTCCCCATAATATAGTTAGCTGTTTATGAATGGACTTGATCGGTTGAGCAAATTTCAAAATAGTAACTAATTCCAATTTCTTGGGCACATAATGTGGAAAGAGAGCTTAGCAAATTTGATACTCACAGGAGATTTATATGGAAAAGAGGAAAGCAGTGCATAAACTAGCTAATGAGCTTGTGTAAATGGTTGGCGGAACAGGGATTAGAAGAGATAGCAAAAAGGCAATCTGTATTAAGATCTCCAAAAGACAGGTAATTATGGAGATCCATGATCCCCCATATCCTGAAGATACACAGCACATAAAAGGAGGAGAATGAATTTCTAGCATTTTGGAATGTTCATCATCCTTTTTAAAATACAATTAGAATCACCTCTAAAATACTTTATTATTAATACTGTATAATATGGCAGTGATCCAACATTGTTGCCGGGCAAGTATTGACTCTTAAAGTGCTTATATGACTTGGACTCAAGAATATAGTATAATTATTCAGAGAATTAAACCAGGTCACTCTACAAGTATTATGTAACCCAATACTATTTGAGTGAGGTCACTGGTGACTAAACTGGTTTCCCCACCCACTATGGGGTAAGACTGGGTGACATAGCTATGGATGCAGCCATTGCAGTTATAACACAGCCTCACTGGATGGAGGTTTCAATGAAGTCAATGAGAAGGACAGAGGGTTCTCTTCTCTTGATGAAAAACAGCTATGTGTCTGACTCAGGCAAGTTGGAGGATATTAACTGGGGTTTGGCTAAGGAAGACTTGCTCGGAAAATGCTATATCTAAATAAATGGTGCTTTGACTTTCAAACCCAGATATATGGAGAGAACAGGTCAGGTAACCAGTTGTGCAGTTACTTTACAACCACAACTGGTCATGGCACTGATATTGATTCAGTGAGGAGATTTATGTAATGCTAAAAAGACAATGCACACCAACACGGGATTCTTTTTATTTTATCATTAAAGTCCTATCTGCTCAAATATCAAATGTTGTTCAGATGTTTGAATCTCTTTTTTATACAGTTACTGTTGTTAACACAAAATTTTTGCAGATTCATTCTTTAGCCTTTATAAAGTGTCATGAGGAAAAAAGGAAATTTCTTAACTTTCTCAAAACTAACAAGGGACAGAAATTGATTTTGCAATGTACCCACTAGACTAGACTATTTTCACATTGTGATTCCCAAATATTTTAAGACAGGGTGGATGAAGTCTCTAACACCAATATTTTGCTTAGTTTATAAACCAATTTCATGTACCCTGTCTATATATTGATATATATATATGTTGACGCTTTCAGATTTACTTTGCCCATCGATTATATCTGATAAGGGCTGAAGAATGCATTAACCAAAACCTTGTATTAACAAAAGAAAATATGCAGAGATTTTAGTGACGGAACAATATTGGACATGTTAATGACGTAACTATACAAAAAAAAAAAAAAAATCCAATCATCTGACAATGTTGGTTTTGATTTTATTTTTTATGGTTTATCAACACTTTGTAGCTTATCTAAAGCTAAAAAACATTTTTAGATTATAAGAATTTTTGGTATATAATAAAGATTTACTAATACAAGTCATTAACCCAAAGCTAGGGGGAGAGGAAGTGGATTTATACCTTTCTCAAGGATATTTCCCCATAAGTGATTATAAGAAAGCTGTCTGGAATTGATATTGTGATTTCCAATTTCGAGTCATTATCTATTAAACCACTCACACAGCCAAGCTTACAGCACCTGGTATTCCCAAGCAGTCACCGATCTCGGTATTGTCCAGGTCAACAATGTTGGATATGTCAATGACACTTATCAAAGTTATATAAAATACCTATTTGTACATCTTTCATCACTCCTTCAGTTCATACAAATAAAATTCTTACTCCAAGCAATCTTTTTAGGAGATAAAAGTTTATTAAAAAAAGACATTTTCCCTCCTCTCTTTACACATTGCATCTTGATATATCTTCAGTTTAACTTGGGGCTAAATGGAGAGGAAATTGGAGAGGATTCTTGTATTGTGCCAATTTTCCTGGTATGGAAGACTTGTCAGATTTGAAAACCAAAATTAGAAATTCGGACTGTTTTTGTTTTGTCTTTTTCTATCTTGGCTGAAACTGACACTAGTGGGAAATATACAATTTCTCTCACACACCATGCAACGCATACCTTATGCAATGTTCTACCCATAAAATTACATCAAAGAATTCAAACCTTACAAATTATGTTTCGGGTTTTTCTATCATGTAAAACCAGTTAGCAATTTGCTCTTCTCATTGTGAGACAATGTTTCATTCAAACACTGCTTACTATCTATAAGATTTCAATTCTGTTATGATATCACTGCTGTCTGTTGGTTTGTCTCTCAGAAGCAAGTTCAGTTAGAAAGATACTAACTTTAATTTCAGATTGTAATGTCAGATGTTTATAACCCACTTTTACAGTTGGGAGAAGATATATGGATAGTCACTTTTCTTGGTTTGTTTTGTTTTACAGCATATCAACACCTCAATAGGTTATTTAATGCTGACAAGATTTTTATTGTTGGTAATAATTTTTTTATCAAAAATATATTGCTGGTATTAAAACCTATTTTTATACTTTCATAGTGTTTTGACCCCTTTTGGAAGGTTAACTATTTTCCCATAGCTGGGACCCTAACAGGTGCTAGTACCCTGGGTCAGGGTGGACCTGGGAAGACCAGCAATTAAGAGGTGGTTTCACATTCCTCAAAAACTGATCAGAGGCCTTGTTGTTGGATGTAATTTATTGTCATAGCCAGGATGGCACTTTTCTTGGCATTCTGGATTTACTTTACAAACTACTGATAAAAAGAAACATTTTTGACAGTTAAATTGTTTAAATGTCACAAGTGTTCACCTTCTGCCAAAATATATTTTATTAGGTGAATGCCTGGAGGTGAAGAACTCAAGACTGGTTCCAATGAAATGATTTCTTAACACTGATGCTAAGCTGTTTAATAAAACAAAGCATAATTAAATCTGATCCACATTATTTCTAATTCTGAAATGAAACAAATGAAATGCATAATTAAAAAAAAAAAGAGGCTATTTAAGAATCTTTGTTGTCAGGTAAAATTTTCTTGTTGTCAGTATTGAGGTTCATTTTCCGAAATAACATTCACATCCAGAATTAGTAAAAGAACAACAAAATAGATTTCATTTGTTTCCAGTGGAGAAAAATCACACGAAATAGAAAATATCTTTTCAGATTTTGCTCAAAATAATTGTCTTTGTTAACTTTGCCCATGTTCTGTAATTAAAACTTTTAATTACAATTTAATATTTCATGGAATTTCAGTAAGCTGCTTAAAAACATGAAACTTAGAAAATCCAGTAAAATTCATAAAACTGTTGTGATATCATTACAGTGAATTTACACATATTACATGAAATCTACTAGAACTTTAAATAAATTAAACAAAATCTATTAGAACTTTACGTTACACAAAATCTATTAGAACTTTACGTTACACAAAATCTATTAGAACTTTATGTTACACAAAATCTATTAGAACTTTATGTTACACAAAATCTATTAGAACTTTATGTTACACAAAATCTATTAGAACTTCATATACATAACATGAAATATTGGGTACATTAATAGTGTAAATAGTTTCATGGATCCCTTCAATAATTTTCTAATTAGAAAAAATTAAAAGTGAAATCATCAAAACAAGATCAAATCATAATCTAGTCTACTGCATTCAGTTTTGCACAAATTCTATTGGGAAAGGCATGAATCTATCTGTTCTTTCTCTAGTTGTGGGTTAAATAGGGCCAACTAGAGTCCCTAGCCTCAGGTGGAAGCCAGTCTAATAGAAGGAAAATTGAGAAAGGAAGAAAGGAATGGCAATTTGTAGATAAAAAATAGAAAAGGAATCTGAGGAGAGCCATGATTATCTACATTGTGAAGTGACATGGCATGTTTAAAAAATTTTAAATGTTTAAAAAGGGAAACAGTAGACATTGTTATATTTATTATTAATATTTGGTTTGGTTTCTTTTATGGTATATCAGCATCAATGGGTTATTTAATGACGACAACATTTATTTTGCTGGTAATATTTTGTCTTTGTCAAAAATCTATTTCTGGTAATATTTTTCATTCAAAAGTATATTGTTGGTAATAGTTTTTTTTTCTACAAAAATTTATTGCTGGTAATAATTTTTTTATGAAGTATTTCTAATATTAAAATCTATTTTTACACTTTCATAGTGTTTTTACCACAGTTTCAGGGTTAACTATTTGCCCATAGCTGAGACCCTAACAGGTGCTACCATCCCGGGTCAGGGTGGACCTAGGAACACCAGCAATTAAGAGGTGGTTCTATGCTTCTCAAAACCTCCTGATCAGAATCCTTGCTGTTGGACGTAGTTTATCATCTTAACCAGGAAGCAGACATAGTTTATTGTCATGCCCAGGAAGGTATTAATGTTTGGGTGCCTAGTGTAGGGTAATGGTTAACAAGTAAATCATATCCATATTCTTCATATTGAAAAGGATTAAGTGAGCTTCAAGGAATTATGCTTCTTGTAATTCCTGATAATGAACATATTACCTGCCTGAAAATGGTTTTGAAGAAAACAGAGAAAAGAATTAAAAAAAAATTAAGTCAGGGGTTAAATGAAAAAGGATAAATTTTCCAAGTAAAAACAAAGTAAAAATGAATAGTGCTAAATAAATGGTAAAAATGGATGAAGAAAAAAAACTCTTAGTATCATGAAAGATGAATGCTTAATTTTCCTGCAAGAAGAAAAAGATAGCATACTAGACTTCTTTTATGTGGCGTGTCCCTTCAGGGCATGGGCGATCATGGCTCTCCACAACTTCCTAATCTTTGTAGCTCTAAGTCTGTTTTGCTCTCATAATCCCTCTTCTGCCAACCAAGCTTGTTGCTTTCCTTTGTCTCTCATGCCTCCAATATGTCAAATTTTCTAAGCCCTTTTTCCTAATTATGTGCCCTAAAAATTTCAACTCTCTTTTTCTGTTGGGGTTATCACAATGTTTCAGCTGTTTTGCCCTCTCGCCTTCATCAGGTGTATATCAATCTTGGTAACCTGCAGAGAATTTTGAACTGAATCCTTTATTTAATCTAGTGGGATAGACTGTTCTCATTCCACTGCTAATGTTTAGAGATATCTCATCCAGTTCTTATTTTAGTATTGCTCAGTTATTGATTGCTCTGTTTCCATTGAGTCTAAGGACACTGCCAAGGATGAAGGCTATATGATACAACAGCTGAAATATTGTGATAGCAACAAAGATGAGTATGACCATCTGCATGTAAATAGTATAAATAATAGTGATGACATCTTGTCCCAGAGATTCAGACAGAAATTGTCTTTTTCTGATACAGAAACAAAAATACTGTATTTGGATGAGAATAATGGCTTCCACAAGAAAATACATTAAACTGAGACTTGTATTTTTTGTATAAGGATGAATGGTTTACATTTTAATTGCAAAGAGACTATCAGAGTAATGGGTTTAAAGAAAGTTTAAGTAATTGTACCATTCAAGAGTCTCGGTTCCAACTTTCTTTTTATTAATTTTTTGGATACTAATTGTTATAGACAAGCGTATGGTAGCAAGAAAGAAATACGACAACAGCAGAAATAGGTTTACGTGGTTTATTTCAACAGGAACATGAGGGTTTGGGACAGCTACACTGTGGTATAGTTCATAAGCTGGCTTCAGATCTAGGTCGATCTCTCGTAGTAGTTCACACATGTTGACGGTGGTTGATGCTCCCCTGCTGACAGCTGCTGACCGTTTGGCCTGACCGTGACAGGTCTGTTCTCTGGCCACCTGTGACTCCTGTTGAACTTCCGTGTGACCCCTTTTACAACGTTTTTTATGGCTTAACAGGCTCAAAAAACGAAGCGAGTATAATTAGGAGGGAAGCATTTTTATTGGACAACAAATAGAACACTTTAAATATTATTTTATTTTTCGACCAGAACACGTGTGTCGGGAACATTTGTGAAGAAAGATAATGGTCATTTTGTGACGGGGCTTTGTCCTGTTCACATCTGGCTCTCGCTCTTGAGTATTTGCCTGTAAATCAGCCGAGATATGTCTTATTTTATTTTATAACATAATTCTTTTATTTTTGTCATATAAAGATTATACAACAGAACAAGCATGAATAGTGCACAAATTTTGAAACAGGCTAATTTTGGGATCAGATTTTGTCTGAGGATTAATTCTTTTATTCACCCTTTCATCATCAATATAAAGACTTGCTTTATATTCATCGTTGCATGATACAGGTATATAGATGACAACCCATCAGACATAATACATCTATATTATCATTAGTCTTGATTATTAAAACATTTTCTTTGTGTCAATTCATTCAGAAATAAAGAAGTATTTATTTTGTATTAAAAAACTTAAAAATTTTATTGGTATAAAAATTGCTAATGATAGTGTTATCTATTAATAAAATTAGATTTTAACCAATTAATACCTACCATAAAATTAAAATTCAGCTTTAATTATAAAAATCTGCTATTAATTATAGGTTTCTAAAAAAATCTAGTATATTAATTAAAGTTTTAAAAAAAAAACTTGATATTAATTGTAGTTTTCTACCATCTCATTTTTGGTAAGGTGGAATTAATGAGTTAATACCTTAATATATATATATATATATATATATATATCTGTTGGTAGCGTAATAGTTAGCAGCTTGAAACAAGTAATATTGGAGCCAAATTTGATTTCTGGTTAAATTCATTACATTCACTTTCACAAAAAAAAAAAAAAGTATGAATCCATCTCTTCTCTTCCCTCAGCTATGGGTTAAATTGCAGAGTAGACTAAATTCTTTAGCCTTGGATGGCAACTAGTCTAAATGAAAGAAAACTATGAATTGCAAACCTGAGGACTGTTTTGAAACTTTGTGACACACTGTGCACCAGTTCTCTTTTATCAGTTCTTTGGAAAAGTGTGACTGGTTCTATAACAGCCATCACCATAATGATCAAATCAAGTGTAGGTAGTCTGGTGGTTAAGCTCTAAGAATAGAATTTTGGGGTTAATATACATCATAATTGATAGGATAGTCCTGGCATCTAATAAAATATTTGATATTATGATCTAAGCAACTTAGAACTTACAACTATTGGACAGACTATTAAACTATGCAAAAAGTAATGAAAAACAATATAATTTATATCAAATAAAGCAGACAGAGAAACAGTGAACATGTTAGTCAATTTTGATCTTCCTTAAAATAACTGTCAATAAACAAATTTTAAAAAAAAGATGCAATATAATTTTGCACAAAATTCAATGTGGCTTCCCTCTGTCTTTTCTACAAATATTTCTATGGTTGTTGTTCTTGTCAAGCTTTTTACCCTGGTGTCCCAACTACATAAATTTAAGCGTGCTACTAGACTAGCATCTAGATCCCACTCTTTTGCCATTGAAATAGCTAAAAGTAACCACTACTTCTACTCCAACAGCTTCTTTTCTTGCATTTTCTGCCTGTGGAGTTTTGTTCACTTGCTTCCCTGATAACTACAATGTTCAAAAATTTAAATGCAATGTCAATCACCATCTTCTAATGTCTTGAACCCTGTTCATCTTTTATCCTTTCCTCATTCCCCCCATACACAGATTTTCTCTCACCTTCACTCTATGTAACCCCCTGCAAACCGGTGGCACTCCTGCCTTGTTTGGAGTGAAATGCTTAAAAAAAACAAAAAAAAAAACACTGTAAGGAATGACATGTAAAATGGAACAGAATCATTCTGAAAGTGTTAGGGTTAGTGGAAAAGACGCTGATCAATCATAAAGAAGTCCCCTCAGAATCAACTCAGAAATTTTTGAGCAGTTCAGAAACATGGAAACAAAATTTATTATGAAAGTGATCTCTTCTCTCTTGTTATTTAACACAGGGAAGGGAAACAAAATCTTGTAGAGTAACAGGAAAAATATGACAGATCAACTTATCTGATGATAAAAGATCAGAGATATTTCAATAACCGTTTCAAATAATAATGGCAACAGGTGTGACTAAAGACGGTAGCATTCATTCAGCAGACATTGTAGTACAACAATTATAAGAATTTATATTTCTGTGAGGTCGATATTATGAAAGAAGAAATAAAATATTTGAAGTTCATGTTGGGTGTCATTTAATGTCATTTGATTCAAGTCTTTGCAACAGAAAGAAGTGCCCTTTCAAAGGTTTATAATTCCATAATGATTTTTAAAAAATTTTTTTTTTACTTTTTATGCAATAAATCATTACATATGCAATTTCTTATATTGATTCCAACTGCATCTAAGTTGTCCATTTGAAGAAGATATGCTGAATTTGTTATGTCTAAGTCTTATGCAGATTGTTCTTGCTTCTATCTTTAGAGATGGAGCTGTATTCACCATACTTGTCCAATTGCTGGTTGATGTGGCTGTGGGATCACTCACATCATAGCAGCAGAAATAGCCTTGTGTTCATAGGAAATAAAAACATACTTCACAGGAAATAAATATACACAGAGATAACACTAAAAGTATATAAAATTGTACATTAATATCATAATTTATTTATATTCTTTGTGTACTGATGTGCGTATTTTTGGTTACAAATGTTTCATGGTTGCATGTGATAAAAAGGAGAAGTTGGACATGTGGACTGTTGAAAAGTTCATAGCAAAGAGATTGAATTAAACATCTTTTGGCAGGATGTCTGTATTTCCAGAAAGAATAGTTTTTGTTGCATGCTGGGAGAACATTTTATTTTATTTTTATTTATTTTATACGTTTTAATATTACTGTTTTATTTTATTTATAATTTTCATTATTATTATTTTGTATTTTATTTTTATTTATTTAGAATAATAATGTCCCTACAAGGCTATTTAACCCATAGTTGGAGGTTTTGAATTCAGAGTTGTCTTTCTCCTAGACTGAGTGTCACCCAAAGCTATAGAACCCAGTCTGTTCTGCTATTTACCCATAGTTAGGGGGAGATGAGGTGGATTCATACCTTTCCCAAGGCAATTCCCATGAACTAATTCAACTGGGATTTGAACTCATCTCTCCAATTTCTCAATCCAAATTGCTATCCATTTCTTCACATGTCAAGTAGACTATATTTGACAGGTCAGTTTTAATTGTCATTTGCTGTGGAATTTCTGGATAACCCATAATTGTGTTGTAAGATCTTTTTAATCATTTCACCTCAGGCAATGCAATGTCACTAAAACATAAGGGGTTACAAAGAGAAAGAAAGAGCAAGGACAATAAAAGAATAAGAGACAAGGAGACAGATGACAACTGATATGTCATTCAAATTTTTGAAGATTGTATTTGAGAGGAAAAGCTTGAAGCAAGTTTCCCAAGTGAGAAATATGGGAGAAGAGACTGTGGTGAATATGAAATAAAAATAACTCTTTTCTTCACTGTTTTCAAATTTGTGAGCAGGTGCAAAAAATTTATTTTGACCAATAGAAAAAAGGATTGGCACCAGGCTGAAGAAAAGACCAAGACAAAGTTTAATGAGCCTACGTGAAAATTTATTTTGACCAATGGAAAAAAAGGATTGGCTCCGGGCTGGAAAAAAGACCAGGACAAAGTTTAATGAGCCTATGTGAAAATTTATTTTGACCAACGAAAAAGGGAGCGGCTTACAAACTGAGGAAAAAGTAACAAGCCAATGTCAAATCGCTTTTTCATATAAAAAGGCAGAGAAAGTTGAATCAAGGCAGAGAGGGCCATAAAGGAACAGAGATTCACAAGTCTGAATACCATCAGTGTCAAATTACACACTGATACATTATCAGCCTCTAATGAGAGCAGGGCAATTTCAAAGAACTCTATTCAACTCCAAAGCTAAGTACCTTAAATGATATCTTTTCATTCATATTGAATACAAACGTATGACTTTTATGTGAAAAATGAACTCTCTCTCAATTTTTTTTAAACATTTCGGAATTTTATTTTTTATGTCCAATGATTTGATATCAAAAATTTTCTCTTCTTGACAATTGATCAAAACTACAAACTTTAAATAATTGATTCCTTTTACTGAAACAAACTACTGACAACTTCAAATGTGTAAATTTGTAAATAAATTCCTTATGTTGTTTTGTTAAATATAATGCATTTCCCATCATTATCTCTCTCTTGTAATTAGAGAAGTTTACTGAATAGAATAATCACATAAAGGTTGGTAATGAATGATAATACTTAGAACAAGAACAACACATATATACAACTTGCCAGCAACATGTAGAAGAAGTAGTCAACTGCTAGAAGTGTTTCAAGTGAACTCCACAAAGAATCTCCAACTGCACACCAACATACAGTATTTACTACTATATTTATGTGAATGGGGACATACCCATTATCATCCGTAGGTATGCTACAACACCCTCAATACTTCAAGACTATTGTCATAGAACTTATGGTGACAACTAATAATTTCAACAGGGAAATGATGAAACCTAGCTGCCAATCTAATACATTGCTTAAATTCATGAAGCCGAGGTGCCAAAAAGGAAAGCCAATCAGAACAACTACCAGAAAAATATTTATAGTATTGGTACACGAAAGTTATGTTACAGTTAGTGGAAAAGTGACTGAAGTGAAGATAAAAGTTCTGGATATTATAGGAAGCATTGTTTCTAAGGCTTTCCTCATGGGTGTTTCTTCAATCAATATCATTACATGTCCTAGTTAGGTTTGCTCTTCTTTTTATCATAATTTTACTCCAAGGTTTGCATTTTATTATGTTTACTCTATGAATTTTATGATTGCTAAACCTTCTCTAAAAGATTCTCGGCACACTCTTTCTTGAAAATTACTGACTGAATACACAATAGGAAATAGCTTAAAAAGAAATAATGGTAATTTTTGCAAACACCTGATATAAAAAAAAATGATACAGTAATTTCTTGATTATACAGACACTTTTAGACCTCAACTGAGAAAAAAAATCTGTTTGGATAATTAAGAATTCTATGTAAGTGAATACCTAAATTATTAAGGAGAAAGTAATTTTCTAAAAAAGAAATTTAAATAATTTTTATCATCAAATAACATTTTTAAATGCTTTGTTCATGATTTTGACCAGTTTATTCTTTATGAATAATGCATCAGTTTGTGTGTTTCCAACAAGCATTGCATTTTTCTGCCACTAATTCTTGAACTTTGATTTAAAGGAGGTTCATTTATAAAGATGGCTTCTGGTTGGAAGTGCAACTCAAACATTTGTCATTTATAATCATTGCTTTAGAGTTTGAAATTAGGCATTGGGGTTGTTGGACTTCAACATGACCAATATCATCATCCTCTTCAGCATTTTATTTGTCTGTGATGAAATATTAGAACAGGTTTACTTCTGATAATTGAAAAATGTTCAGATGATTGTATCAGTCCATGCATTTCATGCAAAAATGTCCAACATTCTGAGACTAATTTTCTTATGCATATAATTATGTATGAGTACAAGAGAGAAGGAGTGATTTCCTGTTGCTATCTCCAGGTTTTTGAATTCAGAAAAGTTATACAGATTTAACTGATAGCTTAGGAAAGAACATATAGATTGGTGCTTTTCCCAAGGGCGTTAGTACAAAAGTAATTTCAACAGAGTGAGCTAAAATTTGGATTTGGCTAAACTGATTTTTACTCTCCGCACCAATAACTACTACACTATCCACAGATCTATTCATAATAATTAATAATACTTGTGTAACATGCAAGTGAGAAAACAGCTAAACATCATATAATCATAATAATAGAAAAGATACATATTGACTATGTTTGTATTTTATAATACGATACTAATATGTGAATATCATATGCATTATTGGATACAGTTGAGTAAAACTTCAGTTTTATCAAAATCATGTTTCTTTTAAATACAGCTGTACTTTTTGACTACAGTAAATACATATATAATTTGGTCAATGGTGTAGTCAAGGCCAGCAGTACATATGCTAATTTTATATGTCATGTATGATGCAACCTCCTTAAAAGTAGCCCCAAAATTAGATCTTCAAAAGTCACATGATATGTGAGTATATACAGCAACTCTTATATAATAAGTGAAAGAAGACATAGAATAATTGTGGAAATGCAAACATTAGATTTGGGGAAATGACCTTACTGCACAGGTCATTAAAAAATGAACAGAATTAACAACCTTGTCTTTTAGAGATTTTCCCAAAGATCTATTTATCTTCAAAATAATTGATTACCCTCAAGAATTAGCAAAGAAAACTGCTATTTTTAATGGGCAGTGATCTGAAACAATACCTGAATAAAGATCAAGCCGAGATGGGCTTGTATTGAAATGGGAAATACATGCACACAAGCACTTGTTTCTTTTTTTATTTTTATTTTTTAAATCTTGACCTTATGTTTCTAGAGTTAACGACAGGTAGATATAGATGCTTGCCTGACACAACCTGCAGACAGGAAGGGAAATGAAAGGAACCCATGGAAAGTTAAGTTGAAAGGCCAAATCAATCAGTTGAGCCTTCAAAATCTCCACAGGAAAGAAGGTCTGTCATCTTGTTTTCACATTCAGAAATATACAGATTTAATTAGAAATCTGCAGAATGTTACCTGATTTTAGAATTTTACAAGAGTGAATTTGATATCAAGGAAATGTTAAAGATGAGGAACACATTTGGTAATATAATCTACTCAGTTTTGCATCAAAATCAACTTCCAGAAGTTTGATTTTTCCTATTTTTTTAAAGCATAGGATGCTTCATAAATAATATTTCCTGTTTATTTACACAGAAATCACAACAAAAACAGGGAACACAATAACAACATGGGATACAATAAGTTTTCACATAGACTATTTTTTATTAGACACCACAATTGGATTTGCATTTTGGCCAGTGGTATACAAGAGGCTGCATCAGAATCAGTAGAGGTAACACCCAATATCAAATCCATTATTGTTGCCATACTCAAAATTTATTACCTACCACTTAGCTGCACTCATATTACTGATTGTTCTCTTTAAATATTTAGCAAATGCTGATGAATGTTTTGGGGTAAAAGTTTTTTATGTGGAAAAATTCAGTGATTCACTTTTGCTTCCTGTGAACTTTCAATTCAGATGCCATTTTACTGCTGTAACCTAGGGGAAGTTACTGAATAATCACACAAAGGTTGGTAATTAATGATAATACTTAGGACAAGAACAACACATATAAGATTCACCAGCAGCGCATAGTAGCAAATTGCTCCAAGTGAATTCCACAATGAATCTCCAACTGCAAACCAACATACAGTATTTACTACTGTATTTATGTGAATGGGGACATACCCATTATCATCCATAGGTATGCTACAACACTAGCATAGAGAGGAGAGATTATTTTCTGAGCAACCTTCAGTAAGTTTTCACTTTATATTCCTTTATTGATTACATTAAAGATTTAGTTCTTGATGAAATTATATAACAATGATTTTTTATTACTTTAAATACAATGTCCTTTCAGGATATAGGCAATCACAGCTCTCCACATCTTCGTTTTTTATTATCAGAGAACTGATATGATTTATTTGAAAAGGTTCCACTGCATTTGACAGTTTTTAATTTAGATTAAAATTGGGTGCCACCCAAGGCTATAGCGTCCAATCTAACCTACATTTTTTAAGGATTTTTCATGAAATCCTTCCCCCAATTTTTTATGCTTGTATCATGGTGGGAATACAAATAGGTCTGAATGAACTCAGACCTCCTGAAGATGTCATATTTATTGTTTCAATGCCTAGACTCTTAAATTTGCAGAAATTACCCCCAAAATAAACATTTTTTTAACAATTTTCTATAAAAAAAAACTGATAAATAAAAAACAGACTGTTTATTATTCCTAAATCAAGAATATTTTTAATTTCAGTGGGAAATATGAAAAATCCCCAAGATAGAACATGCTATACTTATATATACTGTATTTTCTTTTGTACAATAAGACTTAAATATAAAATAGACCCTATGTTTCTGAAGCTAAAAGCAGGCAATAAATTACATCCTTGTGTATAATACGTCTTTGTATTACAGCCACCCCTATATAAATCTTGTTTTAAATGTTGTACCATATCATCCATTAAAATCTCAATGCCATACATATATTTCACTAAAATATTTAATTTTTCACAAGATTAAAGAATAAAAATGAACCAGAATTTAACAATTATACGTTTCTTCTAATTTCCATTTCAAAACTTAATTCTGAATTCTCAGAGAAAGGTGCAAACGAGATATACCTATTTTAAGGTATTAATTTATACATTTTTGTTTGATATGACTATATTATATTTCTATATGTTAATAAAAAATATTGTCTTTCATTAACAATGAAAATGGAAAACTTCAAAATATAAAAAAACTTGTGAGCAAAACCGAGTGTATTTGCAGTCTTGCCGCTTCAAGTAAGACATTTTTTTAAGCTGAATAAAACTTTCTGAAAACAAGTACTAGTGTATAATACGACTCCCCACCCTTTCTTGCCTTTAATTTTTATTCAGAATTTTTTGTATTATGTACAAAAAACATGGTATTCAGAAAGTAGAGATTATAGATATCCCTTTTTCAAGTGGTCTCACGCTGTTCTGAGTTCTTTGAAAAATTGTCCTTTTCAATATTTTCAAATTGAAATCTCTGCTTAATGTTATTGAATCTGAAGTCAGATTGTGAATGTAACATTAATTTTTGTTGCATTCCATCTAGGATAATAGATTAGTGGATTAAAACATTGGTTCATGAATTTAGTGACATTAATTGTGAGTTCAATCCCTAGGTTGGGCAATATTCACTTGTACTCAGCAGAAATTTGGTGTAACTTTGATGTAAGACATGGCACATGTACATCTAACCAGTTTGAATCCAGAATTGATGTTTACTTCTACTGGCTTCCACCTAGAGCCAGAAAGTCTTGTGTTTTTACTTAACCCATATCTGGGGTGAAAAGAGTTGGATTCATGCCTTTTGAGGCTAAAGCAAATGCAGAAAATTGGGACAGAACTTAATCTCATCCCATATGCAGTCATTATCTCCCTTGCATATCTACTGTAAATTGGATTGATTTGTTTTTTGACAGGTTATCAACCCTTTGTGGGTTATTTAAAACTGAAACAGATTTTGTAGGTGGTTGCTTATCATACTTGGTGTTCCTAAGTAGGCCCCCATATAAGTACTGCCCAAGTTTGATACACCCAGGAAAGAGAAAATATAACTAAACAAGATGTAATAAAACAAGAAAAAGAAAAAGGTGCTGGAATTGTTACATAAAAAGGAAGAAAACATCTCCTCCATCACATCTTTTTCGGAAAATACAGAAGAATTTAGGTTAATTATCTCATTGTTTTGATTCTGAGACCATTTTCTTTATGTATCTTTTCTTTCATTGATATAACTTAGCAGTCATCCAGAGGGGGCCTTACTGGATATGCATGGATAGAAACTCTCTCATGAGATTACTCAGTCAGCAGTGACATGCCATCATGTAAGCTTGTGTACCATGTGAGTTACATTAACAATTGCCAAATGAGTAGATTCATGCTTCATGCAGGGCTCTTTGTGAAAATATCATGCATTGTTTATCAACTTCAAATGCAGCCCTGGTTTTTACAAAAATTAAAATCAACATTGTAACGCTGTAGATGTGCTTAAGGAAAACATAATAAGTCAGCTGATGATAATCCAAAAAGAGTGTGTGTGGTAACCACTGTGAGATTTTTTTAATCATTTCACTCCTGAAAAGGCAATAAAGCCACTAAGATGCAAATGATTACTGAGTATGAGAGAATATGAGAAAAATAAAGAAAAAACATTATAAAGGAGAAAGAAAACAATAAACGAACAAGAATTAAGAAGGCAGTCAATAATGATTGACATAGTATTTGCATTTTGAAGATCAAAGTTGACTAGAAAGCAAGAAGCTAGAAGAGAGTTCCATGAGTAAGAAGTGCAAGAAATTGGTAGCATAGAACTTACACTTACATCTAGACATTTCATCTGTAAGACCTTGCCATCAATCTAGTACTGCACTTAAATTCATAAAGTCTAGATACCAAAGATGAAAGTTCATCAGGAAAAATTACCATGAAAAAAGGCTAAGGATACTACATTATGGCAGTAGGAAAGTGACTGAAGCTGAGATTGATGGTTCCATTTCTGTGCTTTTATCCATGTTAAATGTCCCTTTTAATTGGTCAAATTTTTTAAACTCAATACTTTGTCCAATACTCTCAGTATTCAGCTACTCTTGTGAGTATCACTGGACTGACATTAACAGTTCCTTCATTGTAAGAAGTATTATATTGGGCCTCCTACAAGGAAAAATGTGTTGCTTTTCTGAAATACATAAAAAGAAATCACTCCAACAAAATAACTCATATTTTTGTTTTTTTTTACAATATTCCTCAAAACAGACAACTGCTGTAATGTAGTTTCCCTATGCCTCACAGTAATTGTTGATGAACTTTCCTCTTTGATACCAACACTATATAAATTTAAGTGCATGACTAGATTGGTGGCAAGATCTCA
Source organism: Acanthosepion pharaonis (assembly GCA_903632075.3). Taxonomy (NCBI): domain Eukaryota; kingdom Metazoa; phylum Mollusca; class Cephalopoda; order Sepiida; family Sepiidae; genus Acanthosepion; species Acanthosepion pharaonis. Next base: position 157,726 of record CAHIKZ030000117.1, read on the forward strand.
TCATTTTACAGTTGAAATTACTAGATGCTAAGTTCTGTGCTAACAGTTTCTTTTCTGGCACTTACTCTCCATTCAAGCCTCTTGCTTTCCAGTTAAGTTTGATCTTCAAAATTTAAATGCAAAGCTAATTGTTCTTTTATTGTTCTTGCTCCTTAATAATGTTTTTCTTTTTTTTATATTCTTTCACACTCAGTAACCCTTTGTGTTTTAGTGGTTTTGTTGCCTTGCTTGGGATGAAATGAAAAAAAAAAAAAAAAAAAAAAAAATTTTGTCATGGCTGAGTAAATTGATACTTACTGATTCACTGCTTTATTCAGTAAAGGTCACTTATCCAAATAATAGTAATCATAATATAAGCTGTTTCTTTATAAGGAAATATTTGACATTCATTGGCTGAACAGCCAGTTCTACTTTCTGTTAATATTTATAAAATCTTTCCATTAAAGAAATTCTTCAGAAAAACAGGTTTCTCAAGTCCAGTAGCTGTTATCACACTTTCCAATATTGTTTTGAAGTAACAAAGCATCAACATTTTGATTATGTCATTATTTTCATTTCGAATTACATATGCTATCCATTTTAGTAGTTATTGTTGAAAGTACACAAGTGATCTGGTTTCTGTTTTTTGGTACAGTTCTTTGGGATTCTGTACAGCCAAAGGTTCAAAGAAGGATGGTCCTCTCTTATACCTAAAAAGATTATTATATGATGAGACATAAGCCTTAATGTCACTCAGTAATGTTAACACAGATTTATAGAATTGTAAATGAAAGAAACCAAGTAAGATGAAATCTGTAATTCCATCAGAGTAAGAATTGAAAGTGTCATGTTTCTTGTGTAACTATAACTTGCCGTGGGGATTACTGATGCTTTAAGCTGGATAAACAAGAAAACGAAAAACTACTTGGATACGATCCGACCGAAGGCAAGATTGGCATGTGGACACATCAGGAATGAGATAAGGTAGAGTTAAGTAATCTTAAGCTCAGAAATAAGACAGTCTTAGTGCAGCTGTTTAAGATGACCAGTCGGATGAAAAGTGGCGCAAGGTATTTTAAAAATTACAAAGTAAGAAAGCAGCTCAGAAATGCCAGGATCTTCAAGAACTGATCAGATTGAAAAACGAGAATAGTGAGGTTCTGTCAGCTGGTAGATGTAAAATAATCTGTTGGAAATTCTTTCTTAACCTTTCTCCAAAACTATGCCTCCTTCTTAAGATAATGCCATTAATAATTAGCAGTCCAAATTGGTTGACATTTACAAAATCTCAGGTAATGGCTTTCTCACCCAAGTTAGAATAATTTGTGTGGAATTAGAAATACAAAATTTTCTTCAGAGACATGTGTTATATGTAGTTGTAGCAGATTAATATTCATTAACCTGAGCTTTGTATGACACAATATTACAGCTGTTGGGTCCCCATTGAGGATCAAAATTATTACATTATTAATAGTTTGCAAGACTATCTTGGTAAACATTGCAGTGAGGTAATTTATTTATATTTACTAAGCTCCCCATTTGTCTGGAAGGAGACTTCCTGATGTTATCAGAATTGAGGGGTCGATCCTAGCATGTGGCACCTTTGGAAAGTGCCTGAAAAGCATACCACGGGTTGACCCAAGCCTAATGAGTGAAACTAAGTAGACGGAACTCTTGGGGGAAGTTGATAGCTGTGCTAGCACAAAGTCATCAGGGCCGAAGGCTTGAGTGTGCTGGCCTTGTTCAAATTGTTGATCACGCTAGATAACACACTCTATCCCAGAAACCTTAACTAAGATCTGCACAGCATAGATGCAGTATAAACTACAGATGGGCTCTGTGGGTGTTGAATAAACACAAATGTACCTGGGCAAGAATCTGTAATAGGGGTTGGCTAGCTGCTCTAGTAGACAGGTATCCTCAAATATGAGTAGCCAGCTATACTAAACTTACCTATAAGAAACATTCAGTGAATGCATGTACAGAAAGGTTCCCTTTGAATGATAAGAATGAAGATTAAATTCATTACAATAATAAATGATTGTCAGAAAACACATAAAATAATTACTTATTTTTTAAAAAAGCTTAGTCTGTCTCAATTCCTGCAGTGTCTAGTCTCCATTGAAGTCTGAACTCACTATGGTTGTAATATGAGACTAGCTAACTAAGCATTTCTCCACGGTACAGTGACCAGATTAGGCCAAAAAGTGTAGGACACCCAATGAAAATAAATTACATGAACATAGTAAATGTTAATCACTGTTACATTATGATTTGCATTGTCAGTGGGGAGGGTCTAGAATTTTTTGACATCCATCTCCTCATAGAGAGATAAGACTCTCAACAGAATGAAATACCTTTTGAGTTCAAAATTAGTATAAACCTGGCCAATGTTGATCTATTGACTCAAGTATAAACCAGGCCAATGTTTACCTACAGAGTCAAATATAATAATAAACAGAGGATTTTGACAGTAAATGACCTAACAAAGGCTAATATGTCCTAAATTCCACAATCAAACCATTTATCAGGTTCTCAATCTGCTCACATACTAATAAAAAGGATGATACTTTTTCAAAAACAGAATGAGTATGTGACTAGGAATTCTTTAAAACAAGGATTCATGGAGCCAAATGGTAATACCATAGAATGTGAGATGTTTTTCTTATTTCAATTAATATTAATTTGTGACTACTTTTCATTTCATCCTATTCCTGTCCATTTTGAATACTATTCTCAGACTATCACTCTGTAATCATTAGTAGGCAATGACAAGTTTTTTCCAGTTGAATCTACTCAACTGTGCCGTCAGCAGTGACCAAAACAATCTGATTGAAAATGAAGGCTAATATTTTAAGCAAATAATCTCTTTAAAATATATCTCTTTTATATCTTATAAAAACCTCTTTATAAATTAGTAGTATAGTGAGAGAAAGAGAGAAATGAGAAAAAAAACTGTTGATTGAAAACAAGTCATTGAGAGGAGATCCCATTGGTAAACCAACTGGTTTACCAATTAGATCTCCTCTCAGCAGCATTCTTGCTTGCCTATTTTTAGAGTTTCAAGAAAGTGACCCAAAACAAGTCATGTAAAGATACAGTGTGTAGCAGTCATTGATAGGTTTCCTTTCAGTCACTATCTCTCAATATGACATCATGGCCTCTGGACTGATGCTATGTAAAGCCATTTGCATAAATGAATTAACATAACTGATGACAGCTGAGGGTAGTTAAAACATGTTAACAAGATCAAGTATATGAAGGACTTCAATTGTCAGAAAAATATTAGACACATTAATGATTCTTCTTACAGATATAGAAAAGAGATTGACCCCCACCTAGCCGTCTGTCCTGAGCATTCAATAATAAATCAGATCCGACATCTATCTTTGCTGCTCATGTAAGACAAAACAACCAGTTCTATGTTACTTGAAAAAACAAAATGAACACAAGTAAATCCTATTTCCAAGAGAGATGCCATCAAATAGAATGACCCCTACCAAAATATAATTGGTCATAGGAAATGAACAAATGCAGAATTATAGATGACTCTTATAGATGTTACTGAGTTATTTATATTCATATTTTCTACCTGATATTTGACTTTTCAAGAGTTAAACATTACAGAATTTATGACTGTCAGTGTGATTGTTAGACTCCTAGCCATTTTGTTAGAGCCAACAGCAGAAGAAACAAAACTATTATCAATGGTAGCATCCACATTGAGAGCAATACAGTAAACTAACATGACTACATAAATAAAATATGACTTTCCCTTTGTTAGAAATAAATATATATATATATATATATATATATATATATATATATATGTGTGTGTGTGTGTGTGTGTGTGTGAACATTGGCATCAACACTTAGAGGCAACAGTCTGCAATCGTTAAGCCTGATGATTGCGTCTAGCTTGAAACAGACTGTCATCTCTAAGTGTTGACGTCTATGTTCACTTTTATATTTACACACGCTCTATCTCTGATATTGAGCACTTTCTCCCATAAATATAGCGCATCTTAAGAATATATTTATATATATATATATATATATATATATCATTCTCGCCTATAATTAGTCCAATTCAATAGATATAAGAACACAATAAACCAGAAATAACCAGCATAATCCCACAGTGAAAAATATATAAATCAATGAGTTACTCTTCCACCCCCATGAGCTGATTGTGTTTAATCATGAAACAGCCTGTCACCATCCACTACTAATACCTATGTCCACATTGTTTATATTCATACGCACTTGGTCCCAGATATTGAGTACCTTTCTCCTATAAATATTTCAATATCTTTCTATGTTATTATACGGATGCAGAAAGCAATTATTTTCCTTTTGAGGGAAAGAATTTACTGATGTGCTTAAGTGCCATTGAGAGTCACATGACAGCCCATTGGTGAGAATAGACAGTTGTTGTTTGGTTGCCCAGAAAGGATGATTCACTTCCAATGCATCCTAAAGTGGAACCAAAGAGATAACAGTATTCTGTCCTTCTTGGAGGTGTTACAGGTAAGAATTTCTTTTTGCTTGTCCCATTCACAAAATGTTTGTCTTCTTATATGTGCTTAAATTTCTTTGTGTGGGAATGTTCAGTATTACTTATGTATGTGTACTCATATATTCTATGTAAAATGTTTTCATGTTTAACTTATTTTTGGAGTTCATCTCTATTCTAGTTCATTTGTCTTGTTAAAATGTTCATATACAGTAGATATATTAAAGCCTATTTCATAAAATACATCTCTCAGATGCTCTGGCACACATAAAACCAAGATATGTTTTCTCTTTATTCAAGAATTTTTCACTATAGTTGCTTACTTTATTTGAGAAGAGGCAGGAAGAAACCTACAGCTTAACAAAATTTATCTACCATATATTGCTTCTTATGTAATACTTTTAGCAACAGCATCAGCCATATAGCAATTGTCAAAATCACTGCATCTCTTTAGGAGGAATTAGTTCCTTTGATACAACACCTGCAATTTCCAACTAAACTCCAATACTGCATCTGACATCTTTTTTTTAATAATTTTACTGTACTTTTTAGTGCATATACAAGTACAGAATTTTTAATGTGATATTGCAAAAACTGAAAAATTCTGAAAATCACTGTCTATATCTCTGAGATTAGGTATTATGATTATCTACATTATTTACATTATTCTGTTATCCTCATCTACATGGCCTAGTGGATAAAGATGTTGGTTAGATCCAGTGACTAGACCCAAAGAGTTGTGAGTTCAATACCAAGCCACAGAAGTGGTGAACCAAAGCTTGAAGAGTTGAGTTAAACGGAAATAACTTAGACATCCGGAAGAGGCATAGTATGTGGAACTAGAATAATCTACCCCAGTGGATGAAATAAAGGGTTTGTTTTGAAATTCCAATCATCTGAAGAAGGCTGGAGTGTACAATGGCTGAAACGTTGTGAATATGGCAACGAAGACGAGGATAACAGTCTGAATAATGTAAATAATCTGAAATTCATGTATTTATTTCCATATGAATGCAATTTGCACACCAAAGTTCACATCTGGTGCCAAACATGACATGTCACCAAATTTAAATCTCCTATGCACTTTTTCCCCCTCTCTTGTTGTACCTCCATATTCCAAATGTAAGGAGAAAGTTTGATTCAGCTTTTTCCATAAGAACTGCTACTTTGTAATAGACTCCCATGTGAATGCTTCTCTGAACACTAATATTGACCTCTTCAAGTCAAGGGTCAATTGTTATCTATCTTCCTTATCCTTATAATCTTCACTTCCTTTCATGTCTTCTTTCATTTACGTCACCTTATTCCTCATAATCATTTTTCAGTAATCTTCTACCTTGAGTGGCTCTCGAGCCCTGTATTGGACGATCTTTAGTATTAAAATGTCTTGGCTTAAACCATGCCACAACGTTGTCTTTGTGCTTCTTTTAATAAGACATGACTGTTGCTCATTTCCTTCTTTCTTTATTTTTTGCTAATTATTTTTTACTTTGAAGACTGTTAAAATGTTAAAAAGAATTGCAGATTCTTCTGGGAGTAATGACTAACTTACACTTTAGTTTAAAATAGATGGGGTGGTTGGAATAAAAGTGGGTGGTCGGAATTGATTATTTAAAAAAATGATTTTCAGTAATAAAACACTTCCTCCTAGAATGCTCATTTCTAAAATGAAGGAGTGAGAGAGAATTTCCTAAATATTTAATAAAAGGGATGGTTGGGATAAGGATGTCCAAGGTAGATTTAATAAAAGGGGTGGTTGGGATAAGGATGTCCAAGCTAGATTTAATAAAAGGGGTGGTTGGGATAAGGATGTCCAAGGTAGATTTAATAAAAGGGGTGGTTGGGATAAAGATGTCCAAGGTAGATTTTTCTCAAAAAACAAATAATTGTTCTCACGTATTTTAAATTCAAAGGTAATTGCTCACCTTATCTACATATTGGTATCAGGACTGGTCATCCAATATACTTCCATCTACTTTTTGCCCACAAATTTATGTTGGAGTTTGTAGATTTGGCTATTTTGAAAGTTAATTTTTCCAATTGTCTGGGTTTTTTTCAGCAGATGACTTTCAGAGATTGTATGTTTATGTTGGATAACTACCATATAGAGTTTATATATCATATTTCCCCATACTGGCATCTGTACAACCATTTCAAAATCTAAAAATTACCAAATTCTGAAAAATGCTTATTGTCCCAAGGGTTTTATAAAAGAGATTATATATCTAGTAATAAGCAAGAATCAGTATTGAATCAAAAATAATTTACTAATGAGATATGTTTTGAAAAACTGAATTCTTCCAGAAGAACTTTTATTTTCAGGACAATGACCTGCAATATTATTGGTTGCAATTAAGTTAATATCTAAAAAGGTCAAGTTGAATTGGGAGCAATATTTATTTCATGATTTCAACAAATTTTTTTAATGACTTCTTTTTTAAATTTTCAGTCTGTTTTCAACACTTGTTTCTCTATCAAATTTCCTCATCTTAATCCTCTTTTCTGAAGTGAAACTAATTCTTAGAAATGCCACCATGAGTGTTCATGATAAATAAACTAAGTCATACAATCATGGTTTTTTTTTTTTTTTTAATAACAGTTTATATCTGTGAAGACATTAAGTCTTATAACTAAAAAGATGAGAGTTTTTGCTTAGTCCTTTCTTTTTATACAGTGTAGTTGCAAAACTGTGAATGTTAACATTAACTAAAATGTCAAAGGACAGAGATTCTATTGTTCATGTTTAGTTCACAGCTGTTATAAAAAAAAAAAAACATGATTAAATAAACAGAAATTTCTTCTTCACATACATTATTTTATTTAAAAAAAAAATTGAACAACATAAAACAAACATTTATCAAGAATAATTTCAGATCTGAGGAGATTAAAAAAAAAGAATTAAGTTTGACCAATGATACAAGTAATTTGGATTATTCCAATAATGTAAATGTGCCTAAAATGCAATAAACTATAAATAGGAAAAAGAAATTATTACTTATTTACTTAACAATTTTTATACAAATTCCTTTTCATAATGGAAAAATTATCTAATACAAATAATCAACCAATTTCATGCCATATAAAAATGACAAATTTAAAATGAAGCTGATATGAAAATTTTAATATTTTTTTTTGTAATCTAATTTAAACAAGATATGAAATCTTAATAAATTCAATTTATTTATCTTGCCTCTGAAGAGCAGATTTATTACTGCGAAACTTGGGGTTGGCAGACAAGTCTTTCATTTTTATATTTACTTCACATATATTGAGACATGTTTCATTGAATAATTTAGACCTGTCTACTTATTTTCAATAGGATCCTTTCATATTTGTTGATAAGCTTTTTGATGTAATTATTGAAGGATGAGAGAAAATTGCTATGTTGATACATGTTTCTTTTATTTCCAAGTACTTTCATACATAGCAATGTCATCATCAGAGTATTGTTTATTACAAGAGAAATATTGTAGTGTTCATTATTGTCAAAGACAAAATTGTGTTCATCTAAACGTCAAATTTCTTACAAGTGGAGTGAGGAATGTCGCGTCAGTGCGTGACCGCTAAAACTGTTTAAGGGGAGGTAACTAAGTATGGTATGGAGCTTTTTTTGTGAAATGAGTAGTAAAAAGAGAAACTATTCATGCAAACCTTGGCATTTCAAACTATCTATTGTACAGATTTTAAGACATTTGTGGAGTATTCATAATTAATTTTTATTAAGGTTTGGTTTCAATTTTTTAATATAGATAGCTTTCAGAATTTTTAGTTTATGTTTATTCTTTTTATGAAAAAGTATAGAAGTATTTTCAACAAGGATTTTTCTGAATTATGATTGTCATAAAAAATACCCTGATGGTGAAATTGCTATGTTGAAAGTACTCGGAAATGAAAGAAATATGTATCAACACGGCAATTTTCTCTCGTCCTTCAGTAATGACACCAAAAAGCTTATACATGAATATGAAAGGATCCTATTGAAAATAAGCAGACAGAACATGTTTAAATTATTCAATGAAACATGTCTCAATGAAAACATACTGCCAAAATACACACACACACATATATATATATATATATATATATATATATATATATATATATGGGACTCTTTCATCATTTTTGACGTATCAAGCAGCTCAGTTTTAGACCCAACAGCCACACTACCCACACGTATCATTTGATTATAGTGGCAAAGGCTTGTGCAGAACCAACTACATTTTTGGGAAGAGACAGATACAGAAAACTGGTGCACAGTATGTCACAAGGTTTTGAATTCACAGTTGTCCTTTCCTTAGTCTGTTCATCATCAAAGGCTATAGGACCCTATGACTCCTGCTATTTACACATAGCTGGGGGGGGAGTTTTAGCATGTGAATGAATGTAATGAACTCAACTGGAATTGGAACTTGGCTTTCCAATCCCTCAGTCTGAACTGCAATCCATTACTACACCTTACCCCCCAATAAAAACTGATACCTAGATTTTAAAATGCATTTTGAAAAATGAAAAATCTTTCTTGAAGTTTTAATTTTAACTTCAATTCCAAGCTAACAGATTAAAGTTACTAAAGGTAATCAAAATACTTTAGTGTATTTCAAAGTGAATTTTGATTGATTAGAATATTTTTTCAGTACATTCATCTGTACTTAACCTCTGTAAGCAAAAAGTCTTTTATAAAATTTGTTTCATTAATCTGGTTTAAAACAAATATTACTTTTTGCATAAAGCATAGTAAAAAAAGAATTTCTTAATCTGCAGGTGTTGTTTTTCAGACATGTTGATTGATTTATTGGCAGCCTAGCATTTGCAAAAGAAAAGTAAGGAGTAACAAAAAGTGACAATTTATTTGATGATTTTTAAGCAAATGCTTTGTTTTTGTATAATTTTTCTTTTCAACTACTCCCAATAATCTTTAGAATTTAGGATGTGATGGAATAACCTGCCACCTCCATGAGTGGCAGCACTGTAGGTGGTAACCACCTATAAGTATCAGTGAGGACAGCAACGAGAGGGTCGAGCTGGGATCTGCAAGAACTAGTGGCCTTCCAATAGCAGCACGCACATGACTGTACTGACTTGCAATCACTGTGCGCATAACTATTAATTCCTTGCTTGTTGTACTGGTTTCTACAATAAACCTGTTACTATTTATCCACTGTGTTTTTCTATTCCATATTGCTATTAGCATGGAATATAACAATTTAACAAGAAAATATTTTAAGCAATCTAATATTTTCTTGAATTTTAGGTACTTACCTTACATTTGAAGATGATTTCTGAAAAAAAATGTTTGAAAATTACTAATAAATATTTATATTATTTGAGGTAATAATTATTGCAATAGAAATTAAAAAAAAATCTTACATTAAAATGTTGAAAAGTTGATTTGCAAAGCCTTGGATTTCTGTAAGAAATATCTTCAAGACAAAGACAGAACACAAGAAAGATGGAGTCGAGCCATACACACAGCAGAAAGATGTAAATGTTCCCATGGAGAACAACCATTAAAATACATTACTTTTTTTTAATGTAATATTGTGTATTTACAAAAATCAGCACATTCATATACAAAAAAAAAAATATTTTCAATTCTTTTTAAAATACTTAGGCAGTCACTAAATTGTAGTAAATCATTCCATTTATGATTAGTAAATATAGTTTTTATTTCATATCACCCAAATGTTACAAACTCATACAGAATTTCAAAACTTTATAAATTATTCTAATTAAAATTTAAAAAAAAAAAAAAAATGAAAGCAGTTGTAAAAATTCATTATTCATCAAATTTTTTTCTTGACAATACAGTCCATAATATTTCTTATTCATAAAAACAATTAAAAGCTTTTCTAATTAAATACCATCTGTCTTAGTACTATTGCACTTTTATTTTATGATTTTGAGCAGATTTTCTGTAACTGACAAAAAATTTGATGATTTAAATTCTCCAGGAATTTGTCCTTAAAATTAAAATAGACGTTAAGTGCTACAAAAAAGAATTTCATAAAATTAAATAAGCTGGGGTAAGAAATGTAAAAGAAAATATTTTTACAAAGATTTTCTAAAGAAAAAACATTTCTAAAATAATTTAATAAATTTGTGAATAAGTCCTGAAAGTTGCATTAAAATCTGATAATAATCTGATTTTTGCAAGCATTTCCAAATCAATGTATTTTTCACTGCAAAAAGATGCTCAAATTTCCCATACTAATATATGGTCACCCAGTGACATCAGAAAAAAAAAAACATTTAACCAAAATTTTGAAGGTTCTAAAAAGGATTAAAACATATAATTTATTAATCAAAAACTTCTTTGGCCTTTCCTCTTAATCATAACACAAAGATTTTAATAAAACTTTATTTTTATTAAGTTTGGGGCATTTTTTCATCATGTATGCTCATTTTTTTTTTTAGTAAATAAATATATATATATATATATATATATATATATATATATATATATATACACATATGTATATACACATATAAAGTGTACTTGGTTCTGCACAAGCCTTTTGCCACAATAATCAAATGATATATGTGGGTAGTCTGGCTGTTGGTTCTAAGAACTGATACATTGAAAATGATGGGAGAGTCCCCCATATATATATATATATTTCCACATGGTCTATTTTCTATCTTTTTAAATCAAGTACACCCCAAGCAAGGCAGTAAAAAACAGAAACACTTCAAAGGAGCATGAACAAAAGAAAAGTAATTATAAGGACAGTAGATATCGATTGACACTGCTTTTAAAGTTTTGAAGATTAAAGTTAGCTGGAAAGTATGGAGTTGAAAGGTAGTCCCACAAGTGAGAAGTGTGAGAAAAGAAACTGTTAGCATAGAATTTACAGTTATATCTAGCCAGTTCAATTGTAAATTGATGAGATTTCAATGCCAGTTTAGTACTGCAATTGAATTCAAAAAGTCAAGGTACCATATCAAAGAGCTTTTCTGAACAATTACCATGAAAGTGTGGAATCTCCCACAGCAGCCAGTTGACCCCTGCTAGGAAATGCACTATTCCTGTTGTGACTTTCACCACCACCACCACCTTACAAAATATATAACAAGCATTCATTGGTTAATCACCTTTAATCTAGCTCGCTGACTGATCAGTTCCGACCAATCAAATCGCCTGCCCGTGACAAATCTGTTTTCCTGTGTTTTCCATCTGAGCCAGTCACATGATTCATGATCATATATAAACAAAAAACACGAGTGATTCTCTCTCCTAAAAACTTCTTAAACTCTCTCTCTCTCGTGTCTCATTCCTTGCTGGCAAGATGTAACGACCATTACCAACATTCACACAAGTACGAACTCTGAAATCGCATCTGAACTTTTACCAACTTGTACAATACACAATTCCAAACATGCTAAAGAAACTTTATTCTTTTAAACTACAGTTTAATAATTACTTTCACTTTATGAGCTTAGGTACAAATATTACCTAATCTAAGAGACACAACTCTGTCTAACCTTTTCACTCAGTATTCATGCATGTATATCAAACACTAATAAATTCAATTGTTATGCTTTGAAACAATATGTTTATGAATCATTATTTCTCTGTCTTGTATTAATTGTTGTGGATGGAAGATTATTGAACACACACGATTTTAAGCCTTCTGATAATTCAAACCTTCTATTCCTCTCCAACACACTCACACATTCCACAACAAAAGTATCTATAGAAAGAGGCACAGGGAGGCAACTTTATGGTGGTGGGAAAGTGACTGAAGTTGAGATGCCAGATCAGAACCAATAATATTGCCGATTCATCTTTTATCAAGGATCTCTAGATATATAGAAGAAGAACCAGACCATATCTGGTAGCAATATTCTCAGCATGGATAAGTCTGATAGTTGTCAGGGTTAGACAGTTCACCCAATTACAAATGGCACTAATTTTGTTTCTCTGGTTTCCTGGCAAAATTTTAGCAGATGGCAGATGTTGGGATTTTTAGTAATATATATTTCCATTCATTCCTGAAAGAATTACTACTAACCCAAGTGAAGATACATGACTACAAAAATGTTAAAAAATTGAAGAAAACAGTTAAATCCATAACCTCATGTTATTCAAAATATATAACACCTAAATTAATCTCAAATCAATAATACTAATTTGCATTAAAAAAAATTCAAAATCATCACTTACTCACTTTCATTTATTAGACATTGTATTGTGTCACATCAAGTCCTCCATACTTTGCTTGACTTTTCAGTTAACTTGATGAATATTTATGAGCATTCCTAAATTTGAAAATTTTTAAAAGCCAATAACATTTTTGCTTTTGTATATAAATACTTGTTACAAAATAAAATTTTTGCATTTGCCTCAATAAAGTTCCTCAGAAGAAAAAAGACATCAGCTAAGTTTTCCTTTTGTTTTTATTCACACACACATATATATATATATATATATATACATACACACACATATATATATGCACACACACACACACATATATATATATATATATATATGCACACACACATATACATATATACATGCACACATATACATATATACATGCACACATATACATTATATATATATATATATATATGAAGGAATATAGTCTTAAGATGTGCTATATTTATGTGAAAGTGCTCAATATCAGAGATAGAGCATGTCTAAATATAGAAGTGAACATAGAAGTAGAGGTGACTGTTTCATGCTAGATGCAATCGTCAGGTCATGAGTGCTATTATTATTGTTTTTTATAACTATATATATATATATATATATATATATATATAAAATCTAGTGAGCCAGAACCTACCTACTAAGGTTTCACCTAATGGATCTTCAGGGTACAGGCATTATAGAATAATACATAATAACTTTAGCCCTAGTTAATTCTACTAAGGACTTTTTAAAGTTTTATAAGTAATGAAACAGGCGCACATTCTCTATTTGTTCAAAAACATTCACACTAGGTTTTTTTAGATTTTGCTCTACTTAGTGTATTGAGCCCTTTTACATTTTTTACTTAATTTACTCTGTCAGTGTTTTTTCTTTTGACTAGGCATTGTGGTGCTGATTGATTATTCTTAACCAGCACAGATGTTTTCAGTCTTTTCTTTTTTTTTTTTTTAACTGAATGTTTTTTCCTAATATCAGTTTGTTCAAATATATTTTTCACATCGCCTGAATATAGGTATTAAAAAATATATATATATATATATATATATATATATATATATATATATATATATATATAGGTTGAGTGAAAAGTAACTCCCTATCTTATGTATGATGGACTCTCCCATCTAACTATAATTTTCACAAGACAGGAAAGTCCATCATATATAAAATAGGGAGTTATTTCTTGAGTTGCCTAGGAATCACATCATTTGATTTCACCAGGAACTCTTGTGGTATGGATGACATAACTTCTTGTATTTGCCCTTCAAGTTCTTCCAAAATCTTGGTTTGGTGTAGCAGACTTGATCCTTTAACCAACTCCAAAGCAAAGTCAGGACTCCTGGCTGGTCACTCATACATAAAATAGGGAGTTACTGTGTGCTATGTATATATATATATATATATATATATATATATATATATGTGTGTGTGTGTGTGTGTGTGTGTGTGTGTGTGTGTGGCATTTTATATATGGGGATAGTTATGAAACTGTTTTATTTATAATGAATGAAAAGCAAAAAAGTATTTTTCATTTGAATGTTTTATCTGAAAAAAATGCTTTTTTCATTTTTGATGTATGAGATTATGGCCACAAGTTCATACTTTAAACAAGTAGTTTAAAAAGAAAAAAAATCAACATAAAATTTTAACTTTACATAAACTGTCACATTCCCTGCCTTCAAAAAAGAGAATGAGTAAAATTAGATACAAATCAAATTCATAACACAAAGAGGTTGAAAGAATTTTAATGACTTTTCTTATTCAAATCTGTCCATTTCACTTGGACCTGTATTTCTCAACCAGTAATCCCCGGAACCCTAGCATTTGAAAAGGTGTTCTGCGAGAAACACTGAGAAATAGTCTAATGTATTTTTGAGTAATTTTTGTTTAATTTTATATTCACAATTTTACTATATATCTATGGCATATTGTTGGAAAATCCTTGGTTATTATAATAAAGGTTTCAACTGCTTAAATTATTTAAAATTATAATAATCATAGTGAATGTATTTAAAAATATCTATGAGGCATTTGGGTGAAACTGCCTTCACTGGACCTGTATGTGGCAGATTCATGCATTGTTGGGTGACTCACTTGAGTATAGGACAAGTGTCCATATTCTGTTTACCACATGAACTACGATAAAAATAGAAGCAATAGATATTAATAATAGTATATAATAATTTTTATGCAGGGGTTCCCTGAGACTTGCAGTGACAACAAAAAGTAATAAAAACAGAGATATTATTCAGAAGTGATCGACACTTTTCAAGACAACTTAGACAATGAGAAACAAGAAAAGTTTAAAAAATGTCACACTTTTCAAGGATCTCTTGAGTTAAAAGATGGAATAGTTTTGAGAAAAATGATAAAAGGTGAAGAATTCATATGGGAAGAATTCTGTAGGAATGACAGACAATTTATTTAGTGAAGTATAGAATGTTGTAGATGTGGAGTTCAGTTTGGACCAAACCTTAATTAACCTGACACGTTCGACACTGAGGACATTTCAGGAATTCATCTTCATATTAATCTGATGACACAACTGATTTCAGATGTTTGGACAAGCAGAAGAAGTCAACCCAGACAGACACTATGAGAGCAAGCTGGTCTCTGATGAGTGTGTTTATAAGCTGAAGTGTATCAGGTCATATTGATATGATGAAATACTGCAAGATCTGGTATGGTTCAGTGTACTAAAGGGCAGCCTATTGATTACTAGATAATGATGAAGGTGGTAAGAGTGTATGAAATACTGCATAATGCTACAATAGATTTGATACATAAAATCTGAAATTATTACCTGGCAGAACATTGATTATTCAAAAGAATAATTTGTTAAAAATAAAGCTTCAGGAACATTTTAAATCTGTAATCCATGGAGAAACTTTGGAATCAGGTATAGCTGAGCATGTATTAAGACAAAAGAGAACAACCTTGAGGAAATGTGGTGTGGCTTAGACGACCAAACTTCAAAGACTATCTGCTGGACATAAAACACTTGAGATCATGCTAAAATCACACATCATTATCTTTTATGTGGGTGTCTCAACCATAGCGTCACAATCAGCATTCACTTCACTTTGATGATCCCTCAAGACCATTCACTTTCATAAAATGATTCCAACAAAAATCTTCAGTTGATCTTTTTACTTACAAATTGGTTACAGTAGATCCTCCAACCTCCATATAAGTTAGGCAATTCATATTTCTATTACTTTATCATTTTTACCTGCTGACCTCTTCAAGTACTTTAAGAAACTTACATGACTCTGCTTGTCCATAAGTAACATAAACTTAATCCAATAAAAATGGATATTTTTTTTTGAGATAATGAATTATCATTATTATAGGCTCTTTGCTATTTGAGCCAATATGCCCACCTTGCTTGTTACATGCACGATGATTCAACTACTGTAATTTCTGGCCTTCTTCAATTGTTTGGATATGGATATTTCATAGCAGTTAATATTCAATAGTTTATATTCCCATTTGTACTGTTTGCCTTATTTTTCCAATTTTCAGTGACTGAACTCAGAAGTGTGAATGAACCTGTACTTTAATTCAATAAGCCATTTTGGCCAATCTAGTCATGAAGAAAATGTGTTCAGTTTGAAATACCAAGAAGGTTACTTGATTTGAAGACAGACACCTGAAGATGGCTAGAGTGTACAATGGATAAAACTGTGTCTATAGCAATCAAAGTGAATATGATGTTTGAATAGCAAATATAATAAATGGGGATTTTTTTCTTTCCAACATCTTTCCCTATTCATCAGCAACCAATGGACAACAAAATATCTATCACTGAAGTCGCAAAAGATTAATGATGCAACAACAAAAAACACATGTTCCTAAAAGAGGATGATAGATTGAATCAAAAACTGCAGAACCTGACATATAGTCACTTTTTTAAAAAAAAATTACCAATCTCATATGGCTGGAAATCAAGACACACATTTTATGGTAAAAATCCTGCACACTTGGGGGAAAACAATAACCCAATTCCACTTACCATAATGGCCAAAAACTGGATATTCGGTATGTAGAAAGTAATTAGATATGTCACCATTGAAAGCAAAACAAAGTATTTAGAATTATAAACATGGAAAAGAGTCCTGAATTGTTATGCAATATCAGTCCTGGACAATCTTCTCACAGATGGAAAAGAGACTTCAGGCAACAGAGATATGGTTCTACAGTAGGATGCTGAGAATACAGTAGACATAAACAATGACTTATACTTTAGGATCAGAAAGACAGAGTTGAAATATTTGTGACATGTAATGAGGAAAGAGGGCTTGGAGAATATGACAGTCACAGGACATATTGAAGGCAATAAAAAACAGAGGAAAGCAGGAAATAACCTACCTAGCAAGCTTGTGTAAATAGTTAAAAGAATAGGTATTAGGAGTGATAAGAAAAAGACAAACCTTACTCAAAGCTAGAAAATATAGGAAGTTTTGGAGAGCCACGATCACCAACGTCTTGAAGGGTCATGGACTACAGAATATCATCTTTAGACAATCACTTGATTGTCTCATAAACATTTCCAGCAAGTTAAACAAATCAAAGAATTTATTGAACTAAACCTGGAATTATTTTATGACTGTATACACCCTTTAACTGAAAGATGTCGTAAGATCTATAGAAAAACCAAATATTTGATATGACACTTCTATGAATTTATGTAAATAGAAGATTTTATCTTCTAACTTCTGGAATTTTATACATCTAGCTAACAGCAACAAAATATTTGGGCTTGTCAGCAAATCTTTTATACTTAGTTTTATACTTAGTAACATTTTTTAAATACAGGGCATGTGATTTGTATCATTAGTGAGGACATGTGCTACCAGATAAATCAGACATATTTATCAAGAGTCAATGTACTGGAATTAATAAAAATACTTAAAATTTCTTACCAACAAAATTCAATCAGAAATGTTTCACTTACCTGAAAAGAAAAAAGAAAAGAATTACATATAAAAATATAAATTAGCATGTCATTTCAAAAAGGACACATGAATAAAACATGCTATACAACAATGCATATCTTGCAGACCATGATTATGAAGTTCATTTTTTTTTATTAAATATATTCTACATATAGTTGCTTAAATGATGCCTTTGGCAGAATTTAAGCTTTGCCTTGTGGGTGATGATTTTCCAACCTACAACCCCTTTTCCACAGATTTTAAGCCTCTTGCTGCTCTGTTGTCATTTTTATGGAAATTGTTCAGACAAACTACATTCCTTACTTCCACCATTTCTAAACTTCATGGCTAAAACTCACTATGCCAGTCACATTGTAGCAAATCACCTTCATTCTTTTTGTATTCCATTGGTGAGAAGTTGCACTCGAACAGCTTCTTACCATGAACTATTCCATTGTGGAACTAACTCCCAAGAAGTTGCTTCCTCAATCACAACAATCTTAACCTGTTCAAATCTAGAGTTAACAATTAATTTCCCCATATATCCCCATGAACTGTGCCTCTTACTCTGTTATATATATATATATATATATATATATATATATATATATATATATATATAGATAGATAGATAGATAGATAGATAGATATATAGATAGATAGATAGATAGATATCTCCTTGTGAGTGATAAATTATTTTCATCCTTACAAACCTTTTTCCCCAGATGAAATATTGCAAGCCTCTTGCTGCTCTGTTGTTATTTTTATGGAAATTGTTCAGACAAACTACATTCCTTAGTTTCACCATTTCTAATCTTCATGGCTAAAAGCCTGCCATGCATGTTTTAGTGAACCAATCTCATTCCCTTTCTATTTCATTGGTGTGATGTAAGTTCTACTTGAACAGCTTCTACTCACCAACTGCTACTTTGGGGAACCTAATCCTAAGGAGATGATTCTCCAATCACTACAATCATAATGTATTCATGTTGATAATTAACCATTATCTTTTTCACATATTCCCATAAAGTGTGCCCCTTATCTTTTATACTGTAACACTATTTTGAGTGGTTCTTGAGCCTTGTACAGAGAGAAAATTATTGTAAAAAAAAAAAAAAAGAAAAAGAAAAAAGGCCTAATTTGAATCTGAGTCAAAATTTTTCATAAGTCTTTTTTTATGATGTCCCTCTCCTTCAACATTCCAAAGATTAATGAATTATACAAAGTGGGAGGGGGAGGTATTTGAGGTACCCACATAACTGGAAATTAAAAGGATTCACTGGTAGAACAGTGGATAATGGTGAGTAAAATGAAAATTTTGAGCTGTGTTCAATTTTCAAGCAAGTCTGTTGTGTCCAACTTGAGAAACATGCATTTGGGAAATGAATGAATCCTTTTATCTTTTACTCCCAATTTTGGGTTAAATAGCAGGAAGACTAAACACTCTGCTCTTTAGTGGCAACTAGTCTAATGGAAAGGAAACTGAATTATAAATCATGGCAAAGGCAACAGGAAACCATTCTACTATCTTTTCTGAGAGTCATTGCAAATAATAAAGAAACAAATCTGTGAAGAGACATGATTGCCAAGATCTTGAATAAACATGGCATTAAGAACAGGAAAAAAAATATCATTAAGCTTTAAAAGTTCTTACCTACTTATTCCTATCATTTTTTTTTTGAGAAATAATTCTGTAATTCAAAGTTATTAAAATGGAAATTATCTCCCTTTAATATCATTTTTTTTTTTTTTTTTGTCAAATTATATTTAAATAAAAGTTACTTAGAATCTCGTAGTCTAGAAATGGCTCTATTCCTTGAGTTGTTAATTAACAGTATTGTGTTAACAAAAATGGTGCCAAGATTTCTTATCATCCCCTACCTGGCTTCCCCACTCTTACAAAGCCAAACCTTTGTGATTTCACTATCTTGAGTCAGAAAGTTTCCAGACACATAAAAAAAAAAAATGGATCTACAGAAACTACTGGTTCGGATAAAATCCTAATCATTGTACTTAAGAATATTGGCCCTAAATTATCTCTAAATTTAGACAAATTTTGTTTAACTGCTGTTTGAAGAAGAAATGTTTCTTAAGTCTGTGCAGAGAGTCATTGTCACCTATATACATACTATTAAAAAAAAAATTAAAAATACATATAACACTTAATCATAAAACATTATCTTTTAAAATATTTTGATATTCTTAATACAACATACCCTCAATTTTCAATTGTCAGATTAAATATTTTTAGGAGTTTGAAAACTTTCTTTATGAAAATGAAAAAAAATTTAAAGATATTTTGAAATTCATAAAACTTCTTGAAAAGCTTTTAATATTTTCATACTCTGTCACCCAGATAAATTTTTGAGAATTGTATGTACAAATAGTCTGGACTGATGTCTGTTCTCCATGATTGAGTAAAATCACCTGCCATGATTAGCTGTCTGGATATTTAAAGTCAAGATCACTATATTTACTTCTTTCTGTAAGTATATTGAACTTCCTCACTTCTTACTGAGCAATCTGTCTACATCATTTACAAAAGTCATAAGGACATCAAAATTACTGTTTTTACAATGTCATTGCTATATTTATTGTGAAACATACTAATTTTAAAGCCAACATCAATAGAGACAATGGTATTCTTTCATTTAGGCAACTGCTTCTCTAAGCCCATTCAACAAGAATGTCTTGTCTCTCATAAGGGTTAGAAAACCAGTCTCATAAGACCATTGTGGTTATATAATGAATTAATTTCTCAAGGAGAACTCCAACCTCATCATAGACATCTATCAGTTGAACTAGACACTGACTGGTGGAGAGTAATAGCAAACAAACTCATCTTTTGAGACTCAGCTAAATTTAGAAAATATCCATCATTCAATTCCAAGCTTTCTAATCACGGGAGGAAAGAGGACTTGGAGACTTTAACAACCACAAGACAAATGATTGGCAGAACAGAGAGCAGGATGGATCATGAAAAGAAAAATCTTGCTACAAGCTACAAAAGAGAGGAAGTTGTGAAGAGCCCTGATCACCCACATCCTGAAGAGAGATAACTCAGAGAAGAAAACAAATAACAAAAAACCAACATTGTTCACCAAATGCAAGGCCTAAGTATCATTAAAGTTTGAGGGTTACTGAATGGGGGATGCTATAAGGGAAAGGAAAGCAAAGGGTGCATATTATGAGTATATGTAGGCTAGAAAACGGTCGACTCTTGACTTGAAGATGTTAACATTGTAATGATCAGAGGGGCATCCTTTTGGGAGTCTGTTCTACATGGCAACACTTCAGGGGAACAAGCTAAGTGGAACTTACTCCTCACAAATGGAATATGAAGAGATTAGTTGACTCAGTGCACATGACAAGTCTGAGCTGTTAAGTTCTGGGATGGTGAAACCAAGGAATGTAGTTTGCCTGAACATCTGCCATGAACATAGCGACCGAGCAGCAAGAGACTAACAGCATTCTTTCTGTGGGAAAGGGTTGAGGGATGTAGAACAGTTCATCACCCACAAGGCCATTCAAATGCTTTTGAGCTTGGTCAAGACTGGAAAGTGAGGACTGGGCAGCCCTGGACTAATGTGGCAGCAATACATTTAATTTTTGCTCTGATCTGGTTCTTTTACAGAGAGAGAACATTGCAGGAGGAGTCAGAAACTTTCTGGAATTGGACAAGGAACTGACCATCTTTTTAGCCTCTTTAGTCATAGATCTTATATAAAAGTTCTATTTGAGACCTGGTGTAAGTTTGAGTAAATATTCAAGTCCAGGAGCTTCCTCAAGTTTACAACTGTTCATCATGACTGGTTCTGCTCTGTGATGATTTCATATGTTAACTGAAACAAATGGAGTGGAGACTAATAAGAAGCAATGATGTAAAATCCTATGAGTAACCTCAAAAATTTACTGGATGTAAAGAAAATATGGGGAAGTTGACTGAAAGAGAAAAGAATTGAAAGTGGAGCACTTAAACTCACTCAAATACACAACAGTGATGATGAGCGACAGATAATTCTATTCAATCACTCAAGTAATTTTTGGTTTTCATCTTAGTCTTTTAATGTTCACTAAGTTCTGTAGTATACAGAATAATAAATGAATTATGAGAGGGAAATTTTAGCCATTATAAAAGTGAGGTTATTGTATCAAATGGCAAAGTAGATATTCATTATGAATCAATTTGCCTCTTTGCATATAAAATTAGTTTCAATTGTCTGAATATGAAAAAGAACAGAATTCTGGTGATATATATTTCTTGTATAAATCAACTATGGGATGATGTCTACCCTGAAAGTGAATTAAGATAGATTTTAGAAACATGACAATATTGAGTCAATGGCCAGCTAACTACAGGTGGTGTCTCAATAAAATCACCATGGAGAAAGCAATGTAAAACTACTATCAATCCCAAGAAAACATGACTTTTAACAGTCAAATTATGAAATATAATGGTGTGAAGGGAGTTACATTTATTGGAATTAAATCCTCACTCAGTAAAGAGGGAATTGCAAGAAGAGAGAATGCATGGTTGTAAGCTAAAAAAAAAAATGCAAATTACAAATTGAAGATACCAAAATCAAGCTAGTAGAATTATATCTGGAAAGTGTTTTTAACAGAGGATGCAAAGTTGTGACACTGAAATCTGAAGGTGTATTGAGATAGTGAAAGATGCCTTTCAAAAGCTAAAGAAAGTATTAAGAATCAGGAAAATATCATTAGAAACCAAGAGTACCAGACTTATGTAATATTGATTCTCCTATACGTCAGTGAATGCTGGATAATCTCCTCGCAGATGAAGAAGAGACTTGAAGCAATAGAAATGTTGTTCTGTAGAAGGATGCTGAGAAAATCATGGACTGAAAATGTGAGCAATAATGAAGTTTTGGAAACACAAGGGACCCTTATACTTAACATCAGAAAGAGATAGTTGAAATTTCTCAGGCATATAATGAGGGCTTGAAGAATTTGGTATTAACAGGACGTATTGAAAACAAGGGGGACAGAGGAAAACGATGCATAACCTACCTAGCAAGCTTAAATAAACAGATAGCAGAATAGGGTTTACGAGAGACAGAATAAAGATAAAATTTATTAAGAGCTACGAAGGGCAGGAAATTATGGAGAGCCATGATCACTAACATCAGGAAGGGACACCGCAGAAGACCAACATATAACAATATTTTGCCAAATGATGACCAGGATTTGATAATATTCCAAACTGTTGAGCAGAATATAATATCAAGAGATTACCAGAATATGACAATATTACCCAATTACTAAAGAGGTCAGTCATGTGGGAGAAATAATTAAAATTTGATGCATTCCCTTTGTGACTCATTCAAAAAGCCATGAGATTGTCTCAAAGGACAATTTAGTAAAGAAGTCTTTCCATGATGTCACAAAATTATCTTGAATTAATCACCGATTGAAAGCCCATAAAAATAGGCCTTTGATCTTTATTTTCAAGCAATTATTCCCCAGTGGATAGCATATTAACAACTGTCATATAGGACAATTTTCCTGACAGCTAAGAAAGGATATTACTGTGAAAAACCTATGCTTAAAAGAAGCTTCTATTATTATTTATTTTTGCAAATATTGTTAATGGTCATATTAGCTGTTTCTATATAAGGAAATATTTGACTGAGCAGAAAATGTTGCTTTCAGTTGAAATTTATAGTCTTTGTTTTAAAACAATGTTTGTTTTTTGTTTTTTTTTTTAGGAAAATAGGTTTTTCAAGTCCAATAACATATTGTTTTTTTCCCAGAATTGTTGGGAGCTTCGTTTTGTTTGAAGTTGAAAGGAATGTCAACATTTTGATTATGTCATTATTTTCTTTTTGAGTTATATGTGCTATCCATTTTAGCTGTTTCGGCTGTTGAAAGTTGTGTTACACTGTAGCCATATACTCAACAGGGGATTCTAATGGCACTAAGGAAGAGTGAAGCAGTTTATATATATATATATATATATAAATAAAAAGGCAGGATGTGTGTGTGTGTGTGTGTGTAACGAATGCACGGCTGCAATTTTCAACGGATTTGCACCAAAATTTACATGCACATGCTCCAAGTTAGCGGAAAGGCCAAGACTGACTTTGCATTTCCCAACTCCCATCGACAGTGGAAATAGGCAGTTTTCATGTAGTTTGTGACCATTTTCTACTGGCCAGAGTGAGAGCCTATAGCTGGCTGCCACAAATAGGCAGGAAGATTCTATTGGCCAGTGTGAGAGCCAACAGCTGACTGACACGAATGTTAACTAGCATGCAAGCATGCAAAAAAATTCGATTGCTGCATTTGTCACAAGTGGAAAAATTTAAATCTGCATGGCACTTTACTCCAATTGGCTCATTTGCTTGCTTAAACTCAACGTTGATTCTGATTCTGCAGAACAGTGTGAAAAAGTATTTGTTGTTAACATTCTTTTTTCATTCGGTTTTTCCAGTTACGAGTCCTTTTTTAAAGCTGATCATTTTGTGTTCATTTTGTTTAGTTCTTTTTTCGTAACAGATTTAATGTTTAGTATAGAGATTAGGAAAAATTCGCAGTGTGAGATAGGCAAGAAGTAAGGCATGTAGCAACATCAGCATGGCAAAGGGCACTCCTTTAAAGGCAAGAAAGGGCAAAAATATTTCAAGTCAAGTAATACCGATTGCTATACGAGTCGTACGATTTTTGAATCAAGCACAGGCAACACCGGGCCATGCTAATAGTATATATATATATATATATATACACACACACACACACACACACACACACACATGCACACCACAAAACAGCCATCAGGAAAAGAAACATCATATTGTTCAACAAAGATGTAAAAACAAATGTAGGAAATATATTCATTAAACTCATACATAGACACTTCCTTGCATTAAGTACTCTGAATAAGATAATCAACAAAAACAGAATAATAAATAAGCTACAGTTGCACCAAGAACATGACACATAATAAAATGGATGACTCAGCTTAAATGGCAGTTACTTACAGAACAATGTAATATACTAAGCCATTGAAAAATCAGCAGATAATGAAGAAAAAAAGGAGTAACTGAAGGACCCCAGAAACAAAGAAACTAGACACACAAAATATCCTTTACAAATAGTAAATACATGAACAGCACAATGCTTTCTAAATATATCTGGGAGATTAAAACCAAAAAAAAAAATCACAGTAAAAATATTATGGAAAATAAAGAAAACAGCATCAGTTTAGAACAATAAATCCAAAAACTGTAAATTTTGTCTGAAGGAAAAAAGAGCTAGATCAGACCAACACAAACATAAAAAAAAAAAAAAAATAAATAAATAAAAAATAAAATAAAAATAAATAAGTAAAATAAATTAATCCAAAACAATAAATAAATAATACACAAATTAACAAACTATGAATACACATATAAACTAAAGTAAATGTAATAATAACAACCAACAATAAGATAATTATAAATATAAGAGTTAACAGACAACATGAGAAAACAGTCACAAAACTGCATCCAGATTCACAACTATTTCTATTCAACATCCCCTAGAATAATTTAAAACATAACCACTACTGCCAACCCAAATAAGTATTAGAACATTACATTTAAGCATGAAGCAGACTGTAGCCTCTGGGTATTGACTTCAATGTCCATTTTTATATTTACATAAGCCCTATCCCTGATATAGAGCATTTTAACCCATAAATATAGCATACCTTAAAAATGTATATTTATCATATTATATATATGTGTGTGTGTGTGTGTGTGATTACTATCTGTTAGTGGAGGTCTTACTGTATTAGGAGGATATTTTTATTAAACAGTTAAAACATCATTTAAACTTAATATGTTCAATTGAATTTCCTATCAGAAAAATAATCTTTTAACAAGTATTTGGGGAAATTGTGTGTGTGCATATATTTACTGTAGTATGCAATTCATGCCAGAAAGTCTGAATTAAAATTAATGTCCAGAAGAGTTGTTCTATAGTAACACCAATATATTGAGTTTACACTATGAGGTACTAATGTAAACTTTGTACTTTGTGCTACCTCAGAACAGGTGCTGTGGGCATTGACCTAGATGTTACCTTAAAGCCACCAACACCAAGTGCAGAATTGAACCTCAAATGATGACAGTGTGTGTACACCAATATAAACAATAAAGTAAACCATGCATTATGGGTAGTAAAGTCTTACTACCCATAATGCATCATTGCAGAGTACATTCAAGCATGTAAAAGACTTGCCACTTGATTTTGACTTCAGTGTCCACTTATATTTACATGCACTAATAATGAGCACTTTCACTCATAATTATAGCATACCTAGAAACCATATATATATATATATATATATATATATATATATATATATATATATATATATAGGCAGTATCAAAAATACTTTTAAAATCTTTGAGGGTGGGTTTCTCACACCAAGACAAGGACAAAAGTCCATATATACACGTATGTCTGCAAATGCTTCCTTTTTGAGTTATTAAATTTAAAGAATGTTTACAATAGATGACACTGTGTTGCTATTTAGACTAGGTTAAATTTGTCAGTCATGTACATTTGTGGCTTGTCTGACTTCAATGTTTAACGTGTGTATTAATGAGTCAACTGAGAAGTGTTCTATTTAACAATGACAGGTTATTCATATCATGAGCAGGCAGATATCATTTTTACATACACTCACGTGAATGGTAATGGGTGCAAGTCTATATGGCTCTATCAGATTGTGTTTCTAGACTAAAGACAGTTGAGTCATCCAATCTTTTCTTCTGTTTATTGTCAAATGACAGGATCCATGGCACCACAAACTATGGATTGAGGAAGACCACGGTTTGCTTATATGCCTGAGGACAAAGAACACATTCTACAGGCTGTTGAAAACAATCCATCAAGTGGTCTTCAAATGTCTGACATCTCATAGTACCATATGGATAGTACTTCAAGAGCAACTCCTGTATCCGTATCATTTGCAATGTGTGCATTGTCTTTTGCCCTCTGATCACTCACCACAGGAGAACTTTTGCCAATGATTTATTGCACAAATGGCCAATCCGTTATTTGTCTCTTCATTTTTGCTTACAGATGAGGCAACATTTCAAAGAGAATAACAAATTTACACAACAAACATTTCTGGGCAGATCAAGATCACCCATGGAATAATACAGGCTAAACATCAGTATCAGTTTATGCCAATGTGTGAACTGGCATTGTAAATGACTGTCTGAGAGGTTTGCATGTTCTCCCAGCATGTCTTACAGGAGCTGTCTACAGGGACTTTATTTCAAATACACTTCCAGACCTGTTTGAGGATGTACACCTGCTAATATGAAGATGCATGTGGTTCATGCATGATGGGACTCCAGCACATTTTAGTCACATTGTTCGTGATGTACTGGCTGACATCTACCATGAAAAATGAATAAGTAGGGGAGAATTGGTTCACATTCCCCCAAATTCAATCCTTTGGATTTCTTATCAATTGAGCCATCTAAAACAATTGGTTTATGCAGCAGATATTAATAATGCAGAGATGCTTCAACATGTCACGGAGGCCTGTGAAACCACTTGATATTATACGAGAGTATTTGAAAGGATCCGCCAGGTGCAAGCATGTGTAGAAGCAAATGGAGGAGATGTTGAACATTTGTTATGAGTTACTGTGTTGAAGTAAATGATGGCCTTTTGTACATATGTTTATGTGGACATTTGACTTTGTTTTAGTGTGAGGAACCCACTCCCAAATTTTGTAAAAGTATTTTTAGATTGTATCTTAGATTGTACATTCAACAGTGTCTGCTGAAAACTTTAAATTAAATAACTCAAAAATGAAGGATTTGTGGACATATGCTTATATGGACTTTTGTTCTTGTTTTGGTGTGAGGAACCTGCCTCCAAAGTTTGTAAAATTATTTTTGATACATCATATATATATATATATTTATATATATATATATATATATATATATATATATACAGAGAGAGAGAGAGAGAAACAGACAGTAAGCTTCTTTTTTTGATTGTTCAAACTATTAATAGTCTAGTGGATTAAAGTGTTGGTTCATGAATTTGGTGATGTAATAATTTTGAGTTCAATCCCTGGGCCAGGTAGTGTAGTCTTAAGCAAAGTGGAAATGGTGAGCAATGACTGACACAAATAAGAATAAGATATTCCTAGACATGGACAGGGGAATGAGAACAATCCACCCTCATAGGTTAAATAAAGGGTTCAGTTTTAAATTTCCTGGAGCTTAACTGGATTGATAACCAACTGATAAAGGCTGAAGGCAAAATGTTTTCATAATAGGAACAACGATGAGAGCAAGTGTCTGGTTGTAAATAATGACAATTCCTCATCCTAAAAGCAAACTATTAAGAACCATAAATCTTGATCATCCAAGCATTGGAGATAAAGAATTGAATTATTCTCTCTCTCTCTCTCTATATATATATATATATATATATATGATGTTATATCGGCTCCTGAAATATTAATTTCAGTTGAACACTCTAGGGAGGAGGTGTGGGTTGGTAAACAGTGACTATTATAGCTATATAGCGAGACTCTTCGCAAATGCGAATTGAGTTACTGTCGGTCACTGGGCGTGTTTCTAAAAATAAATACGCTAAAATCCACCTTCATCCCTACCGTGCGCCGATGGCTTAATGGTTAGAATCTCCGACTGACACCAATTCAGTCGGGTTTCGATCCTAGCTAGAGGCAACTGGATGTCTAGCCACACTGATGAGCTGTGAAACAGCGAAACAGTCTGTCTGTAGATGACGTTATATTTATATATATATATATATATATATATATATATAGAGAGAGAGAGAGAGTTTGAGTGTTTATAAATTCAAACTAATCTCAGTGTGAGGCTGACTATGTAGGATGAACCAATCAGTGACTCAAAACCTGGACCGGACATATTCCTACAAATATAAGCCAGACTATTTTTAATTGCAGCATGCATTTCATCCAGGATGTTCATGACTTAGTCATTGGTCAACATTTTCTAGACAATCCAGAGTGTGCGGCAAGATATAGTAATGATTCATTTACTTTCCTCAGTCTGCTCAACATTTATGCATATTAGAAGCAATTTTTCTTAAATTGCAGACAGAAAGAACATTTTGTTCACTTTCTTGGTCTTTTAGGATGTATGTACTCACTGGGAACCCTTTCCATTGGTTCTTGTGCCAGTATATGTCCTCCATGTTTTTATTAATGAATTTTTATTAATAAAATTGTATTTTAGTTGTGGTTCTTTTTTTTATCTTCCTTATATTTTGTCTTTTCTCCCAGTGTGAATTGTTATTCTGTCAATTTAATTTTTTTAAATGTATTCTTCTGACAAAGTATTGGTTAAAAAAGATCCTTAAAGAAAACTGCTTTCCTGCATTTTAAAATTTATATATAAATACTGTGGTGTAAAAGCCCTGTTTAAATATATGTATGTATGTGCAGATTATATAGAGGTAAAAAGAAACTAAATGAAATAGGCTAGACTATATAAATAAATAGATATTTTTAAATTAAAATGTTTAAAATTTCAACATGATCACTTTTTCATGGGAAGATGTAGACATATCAACATAATCACTATATATATATATCAACATAAACATCACTATAGTTTGATGAAGTTCTAAAGAATTAAATGCGGCACCTCAAAGTTTTTCCCACTTTGATTTTTCTTTATATATATATATACACACACACACACACACACACACACAGGGTAACAATAAAGTAACTATACAGGTACTTATAATAAAAAAGGAAAGCACTGAAGCAGGTGACTTGCAGTTTGAACAGTATTGGTAATTAATTTACTATTCTTTACCATAGCATTTTATTGTTATTAACCAGAATCGTTTTAATAATAAATTTATGGACTGTTGATTAATTGCTTTGTCATAATTGTTATTGTAACTAACTGTATAGTGACTTTATTATCACCCCATATATATATATATATATATATATATATATATATATATATATATATATATATATATATGAAATATATGGAAAAACAAACAAAAATCCTAATATGCAATTATGCTGTTTTAATGTTAATATAATATCAACGTTGGATGTTTCAGTCTAATAGACCATTTCCAGGACATATTCATAAATCATAATTAACATTAGACTATATTCAATTCAACATGTTAATTATGTTTTATGAATATGTCCTGAAGATGGTCTATTAGACCGAAACGTTCGACATTGACATTATATTATCATTAAAACATGATATTTTCTTCATATCGGATCTATATCCATATATTTACGTTCGACATTGACATTTATTAACATTAAAACAGCATTTTGCATATTAGGACTTTTGTTTGTTTTTATATATTTTTCTTCATACTGTCAGATCTATATCCATATATTTGCTTATATATATATATATATATATATATATATGTGTGTGTGTGTGTGTATTTTGGCAGCATGTTTTCATTGAGACATGTTTTGTTGAATAATTAAAATATGTTCTGTCTACTTATTTTCAATTGGATCCTTTCATAAGCTTTTTGGTGTTATTATTGAAGTACAAGAGAAAATTGCCGTGTTGATACGTATGTATCAACACAGTGATTTTTTCTCATTCTTCAATAACGACATCAAAAAGCTTAACCATGAACATGAAAGGATCCAGCTGAAAATAAGTAGACAGAACATCTCTCTCTCTATTATATATATATATATATATATATATATATATATATAGTGTGTATGTGTTTCTTGTTTATACATTATTTTTAGGGTTGTAGGTTTAATCCCTGTTGGAGAAGCACATATTTTCTACAAGATTTCTTGAACATTCATGCAGGTAAATTTAATTAATACTGTTTAATTAAAAAAACAGAGCATTTAATTAAATTATATTTATAAAAATAACATATGAACGGAAAATATATTAAAATAATTGTCAGACTTAATCTATTTCAT
This sequence comes from Acanthosepion pharaonis, assembly GCA_903632075.3. Lineage (NCBI taxonomy): Eukaryota > Metazoa > Mollusca > Cephalopoda > Sepiida > Sepiidae > Acanthosepion > Acanthosepion pharaonis. Next base: position 188,292 of record CAHIKZ030000117.1, read on the forward strand.
AATATATGTGTGTGTGTGTTTGTATTTTATGGCACATTAATAGGTTTTAAAAATTCTACTGAAAATGAATTGTTAATGTCTTTTGACATGAATTATGAAACTGCCAAAACTGAAAGTTTTGCTATTATTCAAAATTATCTGATTTTCTTGAATTCTGGAGAGAAATTGGCTTAGAAATTTTTAGGTTAGAACATTCAGCTCCCTGAAGTATTTTACATTTTTACATCTATATCCTGAACAAGTGACAAGATCACATGCAACAAGTCAAAGAGAATATTTATTACGATGAATTCCATCTTGAGATATGCTTTATTGTTAACCATCTTTTCTCTACTGTTGTGGTTCAAGTCTCTAAACAAAAAGAATTATCATATAATCAATAACATTGGAATATCTTTAACAATATTTGCTCATGCTTTAATCAATCCCAACTTATACTAACAGCTAAAAGTGTATATAAAATATTAATCTTCTGGAATAACCAACAAACGCTTGGGGTGGGGGGAAAACAAAAATGGCAGCTTTAATAATAAAAAATATTAAAGAAGAAAATGAAAAAATAGGAAAATGCTAATATTCTTAGGTTCGGACATAAAAATGTTTTTATTATTATTATGATTGCTTTCATCAATTTTCTCCACAAAACTCTTAAGACTTTCTTCAAACATTCATTCTTCATACATTGGTGTGAGGAAATTTTTTTCTTCTCTTATAAGTTGGTCATTTATATAACTTTGTCATTCAGTTGTATTGTGTATGAATATCATAAATTCAGCTAGGTTCATGTTCTTGTTTATTTTGATGTGGTGTACCCACTGTCATCTTTTGAGGCCCGATTTTGCACTTGGTGGATTTGCAGACACCCTCAAGGTAATTTCTCTAGGCTCATAGGTATTTTAACATACTAAAGTAATATCAAATATAAAACTTACTTTCATATCTCAAGGTGAGCAGAATATATATAGGGGTCACCACAGGTCAATTCTTCTTAAAGTTTCTTGATGGACATTAAATTTTATTCAGACCTCTTGTATTTTCTGGTAAGAATTACATACTACAAATCTATTTCCAGCTGGTACAATCATACAAAAATGCAGCTACCAGAGAATCCCAGAAATTTACATGTCAAGTGTAAGACTTTATTTCTAAGTTTGATTCCATGACAGATTTCCCTTTTTTTAATGCCATATCAGGATGTAGGTGATCAGAGCTCATCACAGATTCCATTTCTTTAACCCCTTTAGCCCTCTGTTCCTGGACAATTTTAACCCTTCTGCCAGAGTCAAAATTTACAAATAATTGGTATGCAATGTTTCATGGTAGATATAAAAATATTAACAAGTGTTTACCCACTGTTCAACCAGGGGCTGGGCATTACATCATTTTTCTTTACCAGTCAAAGGGTTAATATCTGGGAATTGTCATAACCAGGAAAGATAGTGGATTAGTTTTCGATTGATTTCTACACTGTTTTGAATTCAGAGTCATTCTTTTCTTAGACTAGCTGCCACTCAAGGCTATAAATCAAAGTCTGACCTGTTATTTCAACAACAGCATACAGGAGAAGAAGAGATAAATTCATGCCTTTCCCAAGGGCATTAGTTAGAAGTTGAAAGTTACAGACTAGGCCAGAATTTGAACAGATTCAGTTTTTATTGCCAGTAATAATTACACTGCAAAAACATCCAAAATATGTTCTCTTCATTAAATAGAACTTAGTCTAGCAGAAACTCATATCTGCTGAGTACCCAACTATATTTTTGTTATATTTTCTTCTACATTTTTTTAATCAATATATAATCATTAGAAAACTGTCATCCTTTGAATGACATTTGTTGTGAGTCAAAAACTTTTGGGAAGCAACCACACTTTGTTCCTTCAGGGTGTCTGTCAGCATTCTGGGAACCCCTTTGCACAGACGTTCAAGTAGCCAACACACTGCACTAAACTGCAAGTATTACCATGGCTCACAGGAAGGCTGAGAAAGGCTTGTTTGTTTAATGGCATATCAACACCTTATGGGTCATTTAATACTGAAATTTAATTTTCTGAGGAGCATTAGTAATTTAATTTACAAAAATGCATTGCTGGTAATTTTTTTTTCTTAGAAAATGTATTGCTGGTATTGGTATTACTATGAAAATGTATTTTAATGCTTTAATAGTGTTTTTAACCCAGTTTGGGAGTTAACAATTTACCCATAGTTGGGACCCTAACAGGTGATACCACCCTGGGTCAGGGAACAGCAACAATTAAGAGATGGTCCCATGCTCCTCAAAACCTCCCAAACAGAGGCCTTGCTGCCGGATGTAGTTTATCATTATGCTCTCGATAGCACATGAAGACCTTCACAAATATTTGCAGTTGTTATTTTTCTGTCATCTGCATAGTGAGCATCAGCCTTTTTCACTTTGTACTTATTTAGAAACTTTTGCAATAGTGATACTTTTATCAGAGATGCCATGAGACAATAAGCCTTATTCACAGTCGGAGGGGGTGTTGCCTCAGTGGCATCTGTCAGTAAAATAATTTTCTCCTTTTTCTGTAGGACTGTCATTAACTCATCTCCATACTTTGCTTACATCAAGCTCAGTCTTTACATCAACAATCACTAACTTTTTGCGAATGCTTGTAGCATTTTCACATTCTTGAAAAAAACATTATATGATACATCTTTGCTTTGTATGGGCTACAAGACAGGCAGTCACTTTGAAAGAGTATATTAGATAAGAAAAGTGAAAGTAATTTTCATAATTTTAACCATTTTAGATATTTCACAGAGGTAAAAAAAAAGCACTTTGATTAATACTTAAATTAGAACAAGTATTACTTTTTGACCAACCTTTGTAGATTATAATTATTTTCAAATGTTAATTATCATTACCTATTCTTAAAATATTATCATTAGCATGAAATTTAGCTGAAAGCAAAGAATGTAGGTAAGTAAAGAATTATACCCTGCTTATTCTTGAGACTTTCTAATCAGCAAAAATACTCTGTAATTAGCAGTGAATTGACTTGGTATTATGTCCCTTGGAAAGATTTTTTTCTGAACTGATAATCAATTAAACAGTATTAGGCAGCCTAATTGGACTAGAAGTTACTCAATTCTCCCAGTTGGAGAATTATAAGATTATTGCTCTAAAAATTGGATTACAATGTGTCATTTTTGCTGTGTTTTGGCAACAACTATATACAAATTAGATCATTATAATGTAGATACTTTTTCATATCTACCTAATTAAAGTATACATACTATTTCACAATATAATAAAGACTTTTAACACTGTCAAATAACATTTTAGTTATGAGATCTATATATATTTTCTGATCTTCATCAAATGTCTTTCACTAATAAGACATTTGATTTTGGTTTCAAATAATCATTAGCAACATGCCTTGCAGGAAACAACCTAATGAACAAGGGTGCTTGTAAAGTTTATCCAATTAAATAGAAGTTCTGAGTTCAATTCTTGGATCAGGCTGTGCAGGAAAATATGTTAACTCACTGATAAGGGGAGTGGCCAAGCTGGCCTACATTTTAAAGCTGAGTACCAACAAGTCTTTTGACTTCTCATTTGTAATCCAAGTTAGTTGAGCTTATTTTAAATGTTGTCCCAAATTCATAAGCAAAACTCAAAATTTCAAATATTTTTAATATCCTAATCATGTCTAAATTTTGGGTTGGAATAAAAGTTTGAAGCATTGTCAAGTGAATTTTGAAGACAAGACAATAATTAGGTATTTGTACATTGATTTATTCAACCACATATGTGCCATTTTGTTCCAATATCTTTCATTATCATTGAGGCAGCTTCATGATACCATCCTCACAGAAGTTGGCATCTTTCTGGAAGACAAACTTGTCTAAGTAGTTTTTACATGCATCCAGAGAATTGAGGTTATTTCCATTAGTAGAATTGTGTAGGGATTAAAATATATAGTAATCCAAAGGTGCAAGGTTAGGTGAATACAGCATATGTGGTAGGACATCCATGCTAAAATGTATTATTTTCTGCCAGATCTGATGGAAGATAACACCTTTCTGATTTACCAATTCCAGACACTTTTCATAGATTGCTGCTTCAATCAATACAATTAAGAACAGATTTTGTCTGAATTTAACATCTGATTTTGTGGAAGTTCATAATACACAATGCCCTTTCAATCCGGCCATATATACATCATCAGTTTCTTCAGATGCAGTTAAGCTTTTGTAGTTAACAGAGGCTCATTTTGTTTTACTCAGGACAATTTTCACTACACATTGTTGTAAACAATCCATTTTTCATTGCCTGTGATCTTTCTTTTCAAAAATACATCATTTTTGTTATGCTTGAGCAGAGAAATTCAAATGGAAATGCAATCTACTAAATTTTATTTTCATTAAACATTATCATGATTTACATATCAAATTGTTTTTAAATTCTTTACAATACTCATATAAAATATCTGGAATATCACTATGATTTTCTGTGTCTTGCAACCTGACTTATTTTTAATACTATTTCAATTTGGCCATAATCAGTGACTAAAGGAACATTTTGCCTTTCAAATCAAAATTTTCACTTTTCTGAACAGTACTCTCAGCAATGGTACCATCTCCATAAACAGCACATATCTTTTTACTATTTATATAATTTTTTCCCCTTTCTGTCAATAAAAAAAGTATCAAACAATGTTAATGTATTTTATTTTCCACAATTTTCATTTTTAACTTAACAACATGTTAAATACATGTAAAATTTTTATCAGAAGACGCACTGAAATGTCACCTTTCAGAATATAAATATGTCATAAATTTCTGTCTCATGTGAAACAAAATCATTTGTTCAAATGTCACCTTTTGAAAAGCAGTAAAAACATTTGTTTCGACCCAATAAATCTAATTGTAAAAGTGTAAACTGTTATTTTGTTATAAGCTTAAATATTTTTATTTGAAAGTGTGTCTAAAATAAAATTTGAAAACATCCTAATTAAATTCAAACATAAATAAAAAAAAATAAGAGAAACACAATTAAAAATCATTTCTGTGGATTTGAAGAACCAGATTCTCAAAGATCACTTCCTATTTTTTTTTTTTTTTTCTATAATGAAATCTGGGATTCATTTTAAAAATTCACAAAGAACTTGGCTGTCATCCATCAAATGCATCTCATAATTCCTTAGAGTTTATTGGCAAGATTTGCATCCTGTTTTCTAAGAACATTTCCTCCTTTCCTTCTATTTTTCCAGCAATTTTCTTTGTTTGAAAGCAACAAAATTATTCCACACTAATTGAGCCTAATTACACATGACTCAAGATTTATTCTTCTCTGGATTAATCAAAAGAAACCTATTGAATTAATATAAACATTAATTAGCAGTTGAAGAGATTTCAAACAATCCTGTAAAGGGTTTGAATATTGAAGCATTTTTTTTAAATATTTTTCCTAGAAAATTACTAACATTAACCACAGAAAAAATGTAAGCAACTCTTTTATTAGATATTAGAATGATTTCTGAGAATGGTGGTTCATGTTAGTACAAAATCAGAGAAAGATTTTTTTTTCTTTTTGCAAATTTAAGAAAAAGATATTGATCAAAAAAATTTTCACTCTTGGATAACTCTAACTCAACTCATATTTGAGGCTAACATTATTTTATTAATAGCAACATTATATTGCCTCAGATTTTAATTAAAATGTTTATTTGCAAAACCTTTATTTAAGTGCCTATAAAAGGCCAACAAACCACATTTTTCAGTGTAGTGAGTTTGAAGCTTACTAATGGTGTCTCTATTGTGGCATTTAAAACAAAAAATGTCACAAATAATTACTGAGGTTGCTAATTATTTGTGATATAACTACTAAAAGAGTTTGATACTCACTAGGTGTCATACATATGGGGCACTTCGTGAGAATCAAATTACACTGGCCACACTGTGGCATTTAAAACAGTATTAAACTATCATAAATATTCTAATTGGTGTGGTGAGTTTGATCCTCACTGAGTACCCCACTATTGTAGCATTTAAGCCAAAATTATACTATCACAAGTAACTTGGATGGATGGTGAAGGATACTGAAAATTCCATGGATGGATTGAGTAATTAGTACTAAGATGGCTGCTTTCAGTCAACAAAGGTTGACATCGTAGGTGGACTATCGCCTGCAGGCTTCATGCAGCTTACCTGATTATGTGGCTAACAAGAGCATGTGGCTATTAGCTTTTTTTCTCCTTTCTAAGACTTCTGACCCCACTCTGGCATCCAATCACACAATCTCATCAGATAAGGGGTTCACAGCCTTTCTCTGTTTATCTGTCTCTCTTTCCAAGACTTCATTCCTCATTGTGTGTCTAAGGAATTTTAAGTATCTTTTTCTTATTCTGAGTACAAGTTTTCTTTTGGGTTCATAAGAATTTTCAATATCCTTCTGTAGAACCATTTCTGCTATATCTTTCTCTTCATTTGTGCAGAGATTTTCGAGCGTTCACAGGATGGATATCACATAGCAATACAGCACTCGTTTATTTATTTCTCAGTACCTTTTTTTAGCTTTTGATATGCTTCTTTCACTAATTCAATATGTCTTTGCATCTCAGTACTATGACAAAAAAAAAAAAAATCACCAAGTCATCAATGTTTAATTGATCTGGAAACTTATTAAATGTTGACCACAGGCAAATAAAATCTTTTTCATGGAAGGCCGCATCATTGTGCTGTGTAAATTAGATTGCATCACAATAACAATATAAGTAATAATCATACATGCACATATTTGTACATTATTGGCATCTAGGCCCCACCTTTTTACTGTTAAAATAGCTAAATGCAATCACCACTTCTATTCCAAGAGTTTCTTTTTCTCACATTTCCCCCTCCAGTGAAATTCCCTTTCATTTACTTGCTTCCCTGATAACTACAATCTCCAAACATTTAAATGCAACATCAATCACCATCTTCTGTCTTCTTGAATTTTGTTCATCTTTTGACCTTTCTTCAATCCTCCCTATGTTCAGTCTTCTCTTTCACTTTCACCCACTTGATACTAGTGGCATTCCCACCTTGCTTGGGTCAAAATGACATAAAAAAAAAACAACTGCTTATTGTACACATATTTTGGGAACAGACTGCACAAATGGATGAGAAATCAGTTTAATTATTATTATTAATGAGATTTGTACATCTGAGAAAAATATTTTACAATAATAACAAATTCTTGATAAATCTTATGAGAACTGGAATGACATCGTACGTTTATCTTCAGTTAGTGTACACACAAGAACCTAGATACCTGGATCAGTTTACAGTGTCAATGTTTGTTCACTGGCATTGCACACCAATTAGACCCACCAATTATGATGAATGGATATTCTGTCAGAGAGGCCCTGTGACTTGAGTACCTATTGGAGCTTAAAATCAACACAGACATCAAGTAGAACACATCTATATAACCCAATGCTAAAGAAGCTAGAAAAATGATTGGTTCTTGTACCTCTTCAATAAGAAGCCTGACACCTCTTGCTATCCTCTACCTTTACAAGTGCCAGATGAGGCCAGAAATGGAGTACTGTGGCCATATATGGGCAGGACCTGCTCAGTCTTCACTTTCCAGTTTCAATAGAGTCTAAAACTGTCTCTGCGTCCTTGTGTGTGACAAATTATTTACCACACTACAACCTCTTTCTCACAACTACAACCCTCTCACAGCTCTATTGCTATTTACATGGAAAGTGCTTAGATGAACTACATTCAATAGATCCACCAGTTCTAGCTTTCACAGCTAAGACTTGCCATGTCATGCCCATTGTAGTGAACCACCCTCATTTTCTTCATATTCTATTAATGAGATGTAACTTCCACTCAAGCAGCTTCTTCCTACAAACAAATGCTTTGTGGATACTTCCCTATGACGACAGGACTTTACATATTCAGGTCTAGGGTTAACCATTTTCTTTACCACATATCTGCATATACTGTATCTCTTAATCAGTAACCGACTACCTCAAGTGGTTCCCGAGTCTAAATACTTTCATAGCAATTGTTCGGATGAACATTCCACAATGGTACCTAGACTTAATGAATTTAAATGCAGTACTAGATTGACAATATGGTCTCATCAGTTTACAGTTGAATTGGTGATATGTAATCATAAGTTACATGCTAACAGTTTCTTCTCTTGCACTTCTCACTTATGGATCTCTCTATGCTTTCCTGCCAACTTTGATCTAAAAAAAAAAAAAAAAAAAAAAAATTCAAATCCAATGTCAATTGTTATCTACTGTCTTCTTGATTATCCTTCATTTATTGTTCCTGTTCCTTAATAATATTCCTCTTTTTTCTTATTCTTTCATAGTCAGTAACCCCTTGTGTCTTAGTGACTTTATTGCCCTGCTAGGGATGAAGTGATTTTAAAAATATCAACATTTTTAATGTCTGTCAAATGACAAACACAAATGGCATCTCGTCTAGGAAGAAAACAATTCATTACAACCTCATATTATTAAGTATCATGAAAGTGTAAATTTCTCCAAATTTGGGTTAGGGATCTTCTTATATGTGCTGCGTTTATTCAGAACATGGGTGATCATGGATCTCTACAATTTCCTCTCCTTCATAACTCTTAAGTTGTTTATCTCCCAATGCCTATTCTCCCAACACTTTACATGAGCTCATTACGCAGGTTATGCAATATCCCTCTTATATTTAATATACTCTGTGAATGCCACCTCTTTCCTCATTAGGTTCCCGAGTGATTTCACTTATCTTTTTCTGGTGTTATGCATTCTTTTTGTATCCATTTTCTCTAAAACTTTGTTCTTGCTCTTATGTTTGGTACATGATATTCTCAGCATCCTTCTGTAGAACTACATTTCGGTTGCTTCAAGTCTAATATTCATCTGTGAGGAGATTGTCCAGTTTTCATTGCCATATAGGAGGAGTGATTTTACATAAAAAGTGCAGCACTTTTCTTTGTTTTTAATGAAATTTTCTTATTTCTGAAAATACCTTTGGCTTAACTTTTGGATTTCAGTTTCACATTTTCCATCCTCTGTTAAAACACTTCCTAGATATTTTTAATATTTCTACATGCTTGATTTTAGTGTCGCCAATTCTGTTATAGTGGAACACACCTATTCTATAGTTAATAGACTCTCCCACCTATAATAAGTAGGAGTAGTAAGAGTAACAAGTGGGTTGGTCAGTGGGTCAGTCGAGGCCGTACGACAGTTAGTCAAATACTAAAGTATCAGCGACCACAACTAGATTACTCTGCATTATACCTATTATATCAAGTTCCTAACATTTTGTACATCGAACCTATTTTAGGACCGAATTAGTACAAATATAAGTCTCCACTGTGAAATCACTCCACAACAATTATATAGTCAACATCTTATGCTGTTCCTCTTGCTGACAACCAGACATTCTCTCTTCTTAAAACTGATATTTAGACCTTTCTTCTTGCTTCCTTTTACTATCTTCTGTAGGAGCTCCCGCAGTTTCCTTTCGATGTCTGCTATCAACACTGTGTCATCTGCATATTTTATGTTGTTAATGTAATGGAATAACCTGTCACCCTTATGAGTGACTACACTATAGGTAGTAACTTCCTATAAGTATCTGTAAGTCAACCAACTACAGAGTCTAGCTGTGATCTGTTGAGTACGACTCAGACTTACACAAGAACTACTGACCTTCCAATAGTAGCACTCATTACTGGATTGGCTTGCAACAACCTTGTGTATAACTGTTACCTTATTTCTGATTGGACTGGTTTTACAATAAACCTTTACTTATTTTATCCATTATGTTTGTCAAGTATATATTCCTATTAGCATGGAATATAACAATTGTGAAGATTGTGGCCACCAAAATGAATCCTGCTAGAACTTATAATTCTCTCAAGATTGCTTCACTGTGAAGGTTGGAGGAGTTCAGTGAGAAGACACACCCTTGTCCTACACCCCTTTCTATTTTTGTATATCTGCTGAATTCATTTTCTATTGATATGCAGTTGATTTGCTACCATTATAAGTTCTGGATTATTCTAATATTCTTCCCAAATAAATCAAGCTCACCTAGCAGTTCAAATAGTTCATTGCATCACACTTTAGATTATATATTTTTAAGACATTTCTTTATGTTTATACATTCTTTTTATAGATACAAATATTTAAGTAAATGCTCTGTTTATAATAAACAGTATTAATGACATTTACTGGCCTGAATGTCCAAAAAATTTTCATAGAAAATATGTGTCCTCTAACAGGAATCAAACCTGTATCCTATACGGAACTGTCATATAGCCTGACATGCATTTACCGATCTGTGAGAATTTTTTTTTTTAAACAAACTTGGTTGAAATTCTTGTAACTCCTGTTGCACATGGATGAGTTTTGAAAATCTGGTTGCCCACTATTATAACTCCAGTTATAATGTGATACTTGTTATACCGCACTTGAATCCAAGTTCCTCTTTGTCAACTATTATAACTTCAGTTATAATGTTGTGAATTTAACCAATGCTTGTGCATAAATATCCTTGCTGCCAACTATTATAAGGTTATTGCTATAACACACACTCATACTTGGTGTAATGAAATTTGTTAAAGAATGCTTAGGCTATTGCAGTAATGCCTCCATCATTAGCATGAAGATGGACTCCAATATAGCTATTCCTGACCTTATACTACGGAACTCTTTATAGTAATGGACAGGTCCAAAGTGTCATTAAGGGTGTCCTCAACACCTACAGGAAACTTTTTGGCATTTATTAACCAAATAGTTAGCATTACTATCAATTGAAATTTATAAAAATCTGTTTTTCAGAAAATTAGAATTCTCACATTCACTAAATAATATAGCTCCTAATATTGATAGCATATTGTAACCTGAAATGATGAATAATTAAAGATAATATTGCCAGACCACGAGATGGTGATTTCATCAGATAGTATGAAAGTATTTGAGGCAGACCCTCAAAAATGAAGGCTTGTAGTATTTTTGACGTTTGCTATGAGCTTGATATACCACACTTTGCTATTTTGCAATATTACGCGAAGCTTAGAAGAGCCGCAATATTTCTCACAGGTAACATGTCTATACTCAAAGGCTGATTATCTAGGCACTGTTTCCATCTTGCTCAAATCAATTTTTCTACATCTATCCTATTTCATCACATAAAATACTTAGTTCAGTAAATTTCAATAGAAAAATTCTCATATATATTTTGCAATATACAGTCATCAGTGTAGAATGAAAGCTAACTATATTTCAGGAAGAATTGTGTAATGTTAAAAGATAAGCTTTAAAAAGTCAACATGGGTACCAAAAGGATCTCATTACAGAATAAATTGTAATGTGAACCCCACAATGCACTTAGATCAGCAACAGCTGGGTGAACTTTATAAATAAAAAAATGAAATAAATTATAGAAAAATTATTGACAAACTCAACTTGAAAATAGAAAAATGAAACTTTAACTGCGACAAAGTAACAGATGTGAAAAAATCTAACAGCTGAACATCTATTTTGTCATGGAAGAGAGCAGCGTGAGACAAAGGATGACTTTCTTCCATCAACTATTAAATTCTGATTCGCCTTTTCCAGTAGATTTCACAAGAATTGGAAGAGAAGTTTTATTTTTATACAATTAGAAAAGTAGCAGAAACATTCAGTTTAACAGGGTGACTGAAGTAGTTGTGTATCTCCTACCAGTGCTATTAATTAGTGTTCAAACCCAGGTCAAAGAGCCAGGATGCTGACTTCCTGCTTCAAAGATGTTTAAAACAACCATTGTTTAAGTCCTTCTCTTTAATTTGGCTTTGTATCAAAACAAAGACAATTTAAGCAGATAGCAGAAGGAGGCAGCTCACCTGGTTGGCTGAAATTGCTGCAAATTTATTACCAGTGGGGTTTATGTTAAAAACTAGATAAAATAATCAGGAGATGACCTGACAATTTTTAATGTAAACAGGACCTCCATGTTTGGAAGACTAATAAAATCATAGCTTCCTGCTCAACTGTTATGATTTAGTCTTTTGTCAAATAAAGATAAGTAGATAATAGAATAATAATAATAATTATCATTTGATAAGCTACTGAAGACTTTTTCTTTATTCATATATATATATATATATATATATATATATATATATATATATATATATATAGAGAGATTGAGAGAGAGAGATAGAGATATATATATAGAGAGATAGTTTTAGAGATAGAGAGATAGAGATATATATAGAGAGAGATAGAGAGATAGAGAAAGAGATACAGAAAATAATAGTTTACAACAATAAATCTAAAAACTGTAAATTCTATCTGAGAAAATAGCTATAATCACCTTCCTAGACCAACACAAATTACTAAATAAATGATCAGAGATTATCTCAAATGTAGGCATGCAAAAAAATTACTGCTACTAAAAAAATTGAAAAATAAAAATGAATACCATCCTGAAATATGCAAATATATGCACTGTATACAGATATGACGACATATTTTAGACAAAACAAATAGTTTAAAGGAAGCATGGTGGAGTAATGAATAGTGGCTCAGATTGAGGAATCAGAGAGCCGAGTTTGAATTCCATTCGAATCCATTACATTCCCTTATGTGTGAATACCATTAGGAAAGATATGAATCATCATCATCTCCCCCCAGCTATGGGTAAATAGCAAGACAGACAGGGTTCTATAGCCTTGGATGGCAACTAGTCTACTGCAGAAAGAAATGGCAACCTACTATGGGGAAATAATCTGCCTCGTCAATCATGTATTGAAAGATACATGATCGCCTAAGCGTGTATCACATATGACACATAACTGACTGAAATAGTTTAAACTAAACAAATAAGATAACCCCACCCTGCAAACAATAAAAACAAATACAAAGTATACAACAAAGTAAAGGAATGCACAACATTAATACAAATAAATGACATAACAATAATCAACAATATAAGTAATCAATAATTAATAACGAGTAAAAAAGTTAAGAATCAACACTATAAAATTGCTTCAAGTAACCATAAATCTACTTAATAGCCTCTAGAGAATTTGAAATATAACTATTACTGCCTACCCAACTGTTATGATAATCCAGTAGACCTTGTATAAAACAGTTGAGCCAAACCATAACACACATGGCCTGATGCTTGCATTCAAACATGAAACAGACTGATCACTCAGTGGTGACCTCAGTGCCCACTTTTATATTTATATACACTATCCCTGATACTGAGTACTATTCAATTCAACATGAAAAGACGATCGACATAAGCATAAGTAATATAGTCTAATGTTAATTATGTTTTATGAATATGTCCTGAAGATGGTCTACTAGACCGAAACGCCCGATGTTGACATTATATTAACAGTAAAACAGCATAAATGCATATTAGGATTTTTGTTTGTTTTTTCTGTATATTTTTCTTCATACTGTCGGATATATATCCATATATTTGCTTATATATATATATATATATATATATATATATATATGTTTAAAAGAAAAACAGACCACTTTAAGGTACCATTACAATAATTTATTTCACCAGAGTCCTTTTAAAAGGACGCCAGATCATCAGATAGCACTTCCAACAACAAAATATACCTAAGTTACCAAGTTCTTCATAACGAATCTAAGTTACCAAGTTCTTCATAACGAATCTAAGTTACCAAGTTCTTCATAACGAATCTAAGTTACCAAGTTCTTCATAACGAATCTAAGTTACCAAGTTCTTCATAACGAATCTAAGTTACCAAGTTCTTCATAACGAATCTAAGTTACCAAGTTCTTCATAACGAATCTAAGTTACCAAGTTCTTCATAACGAATCTAAGTTACCAAGTTCTTCATAACGAATCTAAGTTACCAAGTTCTTCATAACGAATCTAAGTTACCAAGTTCTTCATAACGAATCTAAGTTAGTTCCTAAGTTACCAAGTTCTTCATAACGAATCTAAGTTACCAAGTTCTTCATAACGAATCTAAGTTACCAAGTTCTTCATAACGAATCTAAGTTACCAAGTTCTTCATAACGAATCTAAGTTACCAAGTTCTTCATAACGAATCTAAGTTACCAAGTTCTTCATAACGAATCTAAGTTACCAAGTTCTTCATAACGAATCTAAGTTACCAAGTTCTTCATAACGAATCTAAGTTACCAAGTTCTTCATAACTTGACTATATATATATATATATATATAATATTATATATATATATATATATATTTATATACTATATATATGCATTTAAACATATGGTTCTGTTGCTAAAATTTCTTTCTCTCATATGGTCATGTACAATGTCATAGAATTGTATTATGAATTTACAACCGGTGTCTGCTATTCTGTGACCATTATCATTGCATAGCAAACTTCTACGTAAACATAACACTATATCATCTTTGATGGTGAACATGCCTGTCGTAATGTCCATATAACCATTCTGATAATGGCTCATATGAGCTGAAAGCTTAGATCGAGGAACAGCTTAATAAAAAACAATATCCAAATGTAGGACAATTTTTGCTTCCGAAACTAAAGCCACTATACAAAGCTTAGAATGGCTCATGATCAAACATAGTAGACATTCGTTGTCTGTTATATTTAACAATGTTTGAATATATATATATATATATATATATATATAGTCATCCACAGACAGAGTTTCGCTGTATCACTGCTCGTTTTTGTGTGTATGTATGTATATATGTATGCTAGTTTTAAGCTATGCATTATAAATTTCATATAGTGCTCACATTTGCTGGTTAGTAGGACTGTAAGAAAAACACTAGAAACAAAAGGTTGATTGAAGAACGGTTTAGTCACACAGGAGAAATGGACTGAGAATACAGTAATTCAGTGTGACAAGCATATGACTGAAAAGTGCTACCCCTTTGCAACCCACTTTTTGCCACTGTTACCTGAGCAGATGTCCTCCTCATAATGGATGAAAGAGTTTATATTTCAATAAATGTAGAGAAGATTAGTCAGTCTTTCTACACAACAATATGCTCTCTCTCTCTCTCTCTCTATATATATATATATATATATATATATTTTCAAGCATGTTGAATAATTTAGACATTATGTCTATTTTTATTTTGATACTCTCAAATTCACAGATTCTTAGTGTTGTTACAAAACTGATTAAGAAAGACGCCATAGTTTTGGTTATTTCTTTTATTTTCCTAAGTACTTTCAATCTCATCCAATATCATTATTAGTGGTGATTGTTCAGTCAAAAATTAATTTAATTGATAATTGGGAATTTTTTTTTGTAAACACGCATCAAACACTTTCTGTTATAGTCAATCTAAAAATTAACATTAAGAATATGTAAGGGAGGTAACTTAGTTTATATTTTTTATTATTAATGTTTTAAAAATACTCAACCTTGAATTTTTTTAAAAAATAAATTTTTTTTTTTTTTACAATTTGAGCATCCCAAAATATTGCTTATATGTGTGTGTGAATATCCATTATGCTTCATAATGTGAAAAACATGGCATGTTACATTTTTAGTTTTCCTATCTGATATGGGATGAAAACTCACTTTATTCTGCATGCAGCTTATGAAGTATGAATGATCAACATTTGATAAAACCTGATATTACCCACAATGGCAAAAGTATACTGACAACTGTAAAATATATCCTATAGATCTATAATGACGGTTAAAACTACAAAACATCTTTCAGAATGAATAGAATCATGCTAAAATTTTATCAGTAAAATGAACTGTAATAAACATTCAACACAAACGTGGAAAAGCATCAAATCAAAGAACAAAGCTAATTTTAAGTTGACTATATTTTTGATTTTGAGGTGAAACAGAGAAGACAAATGTCTTTATATTGGCAGTCTGGAAATGACTTTTTGATCCTCTCAAGAATTTTTATTGTATTTTTTATGGTTTATTGACTTTTTTTGTTATTTAAATCTGGAGCATATTTTGGATTGTAGGAGGGCACTTACAGTACCCTTTGTTTGACGTTGATTAACTTCAGTGATCAAAGTATGATTTGACTATAGGCAAACCACTAAAGAACTTGTATGAATGAAGCCCAAATTAAATTTTGACACCTATGCTTCAAAATTGGCTGGGAATCCATTAACGATGTTTCAAGTTCTAAAAAAATCTTCAAGAAACAGAACATCCAAATAATAATTGTCCATTTTTAGAATTAGCAGAAAATGTGCTGATTCCACAGACTCTCTATCGCTTAAGAGCCTTATCATGTTGAAACATTGGTTCTTATACAATCACTGAAGTTAAGCAACATCAGTACCTAGATGAGTGACAGCTTAAGAATACCAAGTTCTGTAAGCTATGGATGTACCTGTGGTGTAATGGATAACAGTTCAGAATTGGAAATCAGAGAGCTGAGTTCCAATTCCACTCAATTTACATGCAAATACCCTTGAGAAAGGTATGAATTTACTTCCCCCTGCCAGCTGTGGGTTAATTAGTATGATTTGTATCAATAAATCAATATTATCTCCAAAAAATTCATACAATATAAAAATATTTTCTGGCTTTAAATAACATGCAAAAGGTTAATAAGCCATAAAAAAGAATCAATTTAGGCTCTCTAGGTAATCCTTGGCAGCCATTATTCATGCTTTGTGTAATTTATTTTGTAGGGGAGTAAACAGTTGAGGGGGAGGGTACACAGGCCTATAAGCCCCTGCTATAATTCAGACTATGCTTTTTGTACATTCTGGCTGTTCTCAGCTAAAAATCAACATATTGAAAATGAGGCGATTTCAGACAGTGGCAAAATTAAAAAGTAGGGACTCCAATGCTGCATCAAATAATGACTTGTTTCTTTGATTTATTTTCAGGGTTGATAGAGGACATCATTGATATCTTTTCTTGGGGGAAGCAAGTGAGAGATGACAAGTTGGCTATCATCTTATGCAAATTGTAGATTTTCTCCCTGCTGAAGCCACAGCTCACAAAGAAATCTGAGAAGGAAGGAAGGATTGAGCAACATAAGAGGTCTTCACTTCTTTACTGCCACAAATGAACTGCAGTTTTTTTCTTGCACATTTTTGGTCTTATATTAAACATATACAAAGACAATATATCACCATCCGGATTCCATGCCTGAGGTTCAACTCCACCCCACTTAGTTTAGGTCATTACCAAGTTCTGACCAGTATAGTAGGGTCTAGAATTACATTCACTACAATCTAGGCTATATATATTGTAACAAGAATGTAATGAAGGAGCCGATAGTGATTCCAAAATAGAACAAACTAAGATGCTACTGCCATACGTATGCTATTTTAGGGCTAATATTAAATTGTTGGATCATTTCTGGAGAGACCACATATGAAGGGAGGTAATTATAAATCTTCAAGTGATCACAGGATTGGAAGGAGAGAAAGATATCTTTTCTTCTTCTATGTGCCAGGTTCCATCAAAACGTGATCTCCTGTCCTTTGTAGCTCTTAATAAATTTTGTCTTTTTGGTATTTTCCTAAATGCTGTTCCCCTTACCATTTACTCAAGCTCACTAGGCTGGTTATACATTGTTCTCTTCAATCTCTCCTGTGAGTATCAAAATTTCCAAGCACTCTTTCCTCATTATGTGTCCTAGAAATTTCAACTCTCTTTTTCTGATGTTAAGTGTCTTTTTTGTTTTAAATATTGTGACAAAACGTCATTTATTGCTCATATGTTCGGTCCATGGTATTCTCATTAGCCTTCTGAAGAACCACATTTCTGTTGCTTCAAGTCTCTTCTTCCTCTGTGAAGAGATTGGCTGGCATTAAGTGTCATATAGGAAGACTGATATTTCATAACAATGCAGCACTCTTTTCTTTGTTTAGATTGAAATTGAAATACTTCATCTCAGAAATATAGACAGATATTGAAATTTTTCTATTTCTTAGTACTTTGCTTAGCTTTTGGAAGGCTTTTTTCACTATCCCAATCCAATTTTGGATTTCAGTTTTTCACTTTCTGTGTTCTGTTACATTTTACAGATATTTAAATTGTTGTACTTGTTTGACATCAGTATCTCTAATTTGTAATTCGCATGTTGAGTTTTATTTGCTAACAAATATGCATTCTGTCAATTGATGCAGTTGACAGAATGTCAATTCTTGTAATTGATGTTTAGTCTTTTTTCCTCACTTTTCTTCACTATCTTCTATGGGATCTCTTGTAGTTTCTGCTCTATGTCTGCTACCAACAGCGTCATCTGCATATTTAATGTTGTTGAGATTGTCACCACCAATAATTAATCCTGATTCTAATTCTTTTGTTTGTTTTGTTTTATGGCATATCAACCTCAATGGGGTATTTAATGTTGACAATTTTTATTGCTGGTAATATCTTTTCAAAAATGTATTGCTGGTAATAATATTTTACAAAAGAAGTATTGCTGGTATTAAAACCTATAGTGTTTTGACCCCAGTTTGGGGGTTAACTATTTTCCCATAGCTGGGCCCTAACAGGTGCTACCACCCCGGGTCAGAGTGGACCTGGGAACATCAGCAATTAAGAGGTAGTTCCATGCTCCTCCAAACCTCCCAATCAGAGTTCTTGCTGTTGGATATAGGTTATCATTTTACCCAGGATGCACTTCTCATTCTTTCAGAATTGGAATAATTCTGGTCTGCTGATAAAACACATCCTTTCTTACACTTCTTTTTGTTTTTGTATATTTACTGAATTCATTATCTGTCTATATCTCTGAAATGAGGTATTATGATTATTTAAATTATTCAGACTGTTATCCCCATCTTCACTGCCATATTCACAACATTTCAGCTGTTGTATGTTCTGGCCTTCTTCAGGTGACTGGAATTCATGTTTTATCCATATGCAAGTGGTTTGCTGCCTATGTAAGTTCTGGATTATTCTAATATCCTTCCTAAATATGTAAGCCTTCAGTTTTCTTGCTATTATGTAATGATTGTTTTGGGTCATTATTTTAACTGCTTTGTTTTGCAAGATTTCTCAGGCATGTTGTGTTAGTTTCACTTGGTTGATTCAGCAATATATCAACTTCAATTCAATACTGAATATACTGTTTTATAAGATATTGGTAGTAGAGCCCAGCGTTGCCTGGGGACGTAACAGTAAGAGATAGATCAAGTATCGACCATCATAAAGACTGAAAAATAAAATTGACAAAGATTATTATTTAAGGTTGACAGACACGCATGTCTTAATTAGTTTTATTTTTTGTTTTGTTTTTTTTTTTTACGAATTGGTCAAACCCAAACTCAAACGAAAACATTTTTTTCAATCGTTATGAGTCTACCAATTGAATAGAATTTTATTATAAACAATTGTCTTGTAAATGGATTTTTTAAAGTATCCTGAATGTAAAAATAAAGAAAAAAGTGTGCAAAACAATAAGAAACACTACCTACCAAAAAAAAAAAGTGAAGTTTTGTTGAAATCGGTTAAAAAATGTAGGAAATCCGATCCCATATATATATGAACACACACAAAAACAACCAACCTGGGTTTTATAAGTGTAACACTATATGAGTTGTCCCCCTTTCATTAATGCCTCTTAATCATGTTTTCAAATTGATTTCATGCAAAAACAATTGTGTTTTTCCAATTTTTGGTGCTGTCAGAACCACCGCAAGGTAATTTTACATAGTTCTGTGAAGTTTTGTTGAAATCGGTTGAAAAATGTAGGAAATCCAATCCAATATATAAACGTACAGACACACACACACAACCTGCGTTTTATAATAAGTAAGATAATCATGATGAATTAATAGATAGACAAACATTCTTTCTGATTTGCATCACAGTAAAAAAGAGAGACAAAGGTCTCCAATAATAAAATTTTGTACCCCCCAGAAAAATATTTGAATAAAAGGAGTTGTCAAATAGTGAGGAAATGGAAGGCCAGGTAAAAAACTCAAAAACTTCAAGCCAGAATTTAGATTTAAAAAAAAAAAAAATCAACAAAGAAATGCAAATAAAACAGTCGTAAATTTATATGTCAATGTTATTTCATGTTGAGCTATCGTAAATGACAGTTACCTTACAAAGGTTAGAAGGTAAAGACACTGCAATATTGTGATAGAGCCAACCAAAATAAACCTAAAAATGGCCCACAGGAATTAACATATTGTGACAACATGTCATTTCATTATTGTGATATAGGTATCAACAAACTCATTTAAGAGACTTTGAAAAATGTCATTTCTTTCTACTAACATCCTTGCTAGCAGAAAAAGTCACAGCAAACTATGAGATTTCTATTACTGTTCAACTAAATATTACTCAATCCTGCACTATTCCTTGTTATCAATTTTGTCTCCTACACCTCAATTGTAAAATGAAAGAAAGCATGGGTCTTAGCAAGGTCAGCTGAAGATGTAAGCCACAAATTGAAGATATCAGAATCAAGCAAATACAGAAATGTAATAGCAGATGACAGAAAGATCCAAAGACACATTGGAATAGTGAAAGATGCCTTCCAAACACTAAACAAAGAATTAAAATACAAGAAAATTTTGTTAGAAATAATAGTGTGCTGAATAGCTATGTCATAATAAATGTATTATTCACAGATGAAGAGAAGACTTGAAGCAACAGAGATGTGGTTCTACAGAAGGATGCTGAGAATACCATGGCTGGAATATGTGAGAAACAAAGAAATGAAAAGGACACTTCTATTTAGAATCAGAGAAAGTTGAAGATACATAATGAGGAAAGAGGGCTTGGAGAATTTGACAATCACAGGATATACTGAAGTCAAGAGAGGCATAAGAAATCATTGAGTAACAAACAAACTTGTATAAATTAATGGTAGAACAGGAAATGAAGGGATAATAAGGAAGACAATCATTGGTTAGAGCGACAAATGATAGGAAGTCATAGAGAGCCATAATCATAACCCATGTCATGAAAGGATAAAGCATATAAAAGAAGTTCTAACAAATACTTTCAATGCAGAAAAATGTGATAATTTTCAAGATTAAAATAAAAACAAAAAATACTTTATCTTTATACTTAAAATTTAGTGCAATTCCTTCAATTTTAAGATCAAGAAAGGACTGTGTTACTCTTCAGAAAAGAAGTTAATGTTAAAATGAAAAATGCCAAAGAAGTCATTGCATGAGGAAATTGATAACTTGAAAAAAGACAAAAGAAAACTGAAAGGCAGTAGATGATGAAACCAAACAATGGATCCAATTAGCAAATCTGCTGTGTGTCTGATTGAAAAAGCCTGACAATAATTAAATATTACAAAATGATACTAACAGCAGCCATATAGTCTCATCTGAGCTGCAGTATTATCATGGCTACAACTATTGAACCTTTATGTTGAAAAGAGATGAGAATTTTTTTTTTCTTTTCTTGATCACTGACATGGGATTTGTTGAGAAGTTCACTGCACAAAATTGAAACTTTTATTCGACTTTCTTGCATGAATAGATGAGAATTAGCATTTTTTTGCTGATCTCTGTCATGACAGGAGTTAAGGAGTTCATAGTGCTATAGTCAAAGATTTTTCAAATTGTTTTATTTTGCTGCCTGAATTTCCAGGATGAAGAATTATTATTTTCATTATTTATAGTCAGACTAATGCCCTCATCTTTGTTGTGATTATCTCAATATTTTGGGCATTCTAACCATTTTTAAACCTTCTTCTGGGATAAGTCCATACAGGTAGTCAGTCAGTTATGTGCCATGCATAATACACACATAAGTGATCATGAATTTTCGATACATGACTGACAAGGCAGATTTTTTTCCCCATAGTAGGTTGCCATTTCTTTCTGCGGTAGACCAGTTGCCATCAAAGGCTATAGAACCGAGTTTGTTCTGCTATTTACCCATAGCTGGAGGGAGAAGAAGAGGATTCATACTTTTCCCAAGGGTATTAGCATGTAAATGAATGTAATGGATGCAACTGGGATTCGAAATCAGCTCTCTGATTCCTCAATTCAAGCCACTATCCATCACTCCACTGTGCCCCCCAATACAGGTAATTAAAGTAATCCTTTATTAATAGCCTGGATGATTAAAGTATTGGTTTATGAATTTGATGACAGAGTAGTTGTGGGTTCAATCCCAGGGCTGGATAGCACAGATTTTAGACTGTAGAAAACAGGACTAGCAGAACTAAAAAAAAGATATTCTTAGATATGGACAGTGACTAGAGAATAATGTATCCTCATGTTAAAACATGAAGGACTTATCCCTGAAAGAGTTTCCACAAGATATTAAAATTTTAGTCATGATTGGCTGATACAGCCAATATTTAGAAACTTGTTGCAAGCTTAGTTATTTAGGGACAGCCTGATTGGTTAAAAACCTATATATGTAATAAAAAACAAAAAAAACCCCAAAAACTGGAGGCAAAACTGATTCATTTGTGGAGACTTTCACCAAATCACCTATGGGCAGGAATAAACAAAAATCCTGAACATTTGCTATATTTAACGAACTGTAAAAAGACTTCTTCAGGTAAAGAATTTGTAACTATTTTCTAGTGGCATTTTTGACTATTTTTGGAAGTCTTGAGGTGAAACAAATTATTATATATTAAATCTATTTATTAGCATTTCATAACTATTTTGTACTTGGGTGACATATTGTCATCATTCTTCATCTTCTATGTGCAGTTTCCCTTCAGAACACTCTGGTAATCATGGCACTCCACAATTTCTTCTTCTTTTTAGCTCTTAGTAAAGTTTTTC
Source organism: Acanthosepion pharaonis (assembly GCA_903632075.3). NCBI lineage: Eukaryota > Metazoa > Mollusca > Cephalopoda > Sepiida > Sepiidae > Acanthosepion > Acanthosepion pharaonis. Next base: position 210,983 of record CAHIKZ030000117.1, read on the forward strand.
TTTTTGTTAACTCTCTTAATTCTTGTTTGATCAACCATTTAGACAAATTTGTTATGTAGGTTATGTGCTGCTTTTCTTTTTCCCTCTTGACTTCAATGTCCTGTGAGTGTCAAACTTTCTAAGCCTTCTTTCCTCATTATGAACCCTAAAAATTTCAACTATTTCTGATACTAAGTAGAAGTGTCCCTTTTGTTTTCATTTTTTCTAAAACTTTGTTGTTGCTCACATGTTCAGTCCATTGTTGTCTATTAAATAACTGGATCATTTCTGGACAGACCATATATTAAGGTGGTGATTATAAGTTTTCAAGTTATCAAAGAATTGGAGGGAGAGAAAGGGATGATTTCTTCTTCATCTGTATGCCATGATCTTTCAGGATGTTGGCAATCATAGCTCTCCATAATTTCCTGTCCATTGTAGCTCTTCATAAATTTTGTTTTTTGTTATTCTCTGCTAAACTTTTTACTACTATCCACTTATGCAAGCGCTCAAGGTACTTTATGCATCGTTTTCCTGCCCCACTTGCCTTCAATCCTGTGGGTAGCAAAAGCCCAATTTTTTCATTATGTCTCTTAGAAATTTCAACTGTTTTTCATGTTAAGTATAAGTTTGTTTTGATTTTCTCTAAAACTTCATAGTTGCTCTTCATCTGTGAAGAGATTGTTCAGTATTTACTGCCATATAGGAGGACATAACAATTCATCATGAATAAAGCTTAATATGACTTGCTTAAATTTTATATATTGGTTTGGTTAATGATGTAATGGAATAATCTGTCACTCTTAGGAGTGACTATACTATAGGTAGTAACTACCTATAAGTATCCATAAGGCAATAGACTATAGGAGTCTAGCTGGGATCTGTTGAATACAACTTGGGCTTATGCAAGAACTACCAACATTCCAATAGTAGCACTCACTACTGGATTTGCTTGCAACTATTGTGTGCATAATTGTTACTCTATTTCTTATTGTACTTGTTTTACAATGAACCTTTCTTTATTCTATCCACCATGTTTGTCAAGTTCCTATTAGAATGAAATATAACAGTTAAGGACCAGCAAAAATTGTCAGAGAATTTTTGTCTACTTATCTCTATTTGAACTATTTTCTTGGTTTTTGGTTAAAATTGAATATAAATTATTCAATGTCTGGTTGGTTGGGTTTTATGGCATATCAAGCACTGTAGGTCATTTAATACCAAATTTAAATTTATATATATATATATATATATATATATATATATATATATATGTATGAAGAAAAATATACAAAAAAACAAAACAAAATCCTAATATGCAATTATGCTTTTTAATGTTAATATAATGTCAACGTTGGGCATTTCGGTCTAGTAGTCCATCTTCAGGACATATTCATAACACATAATGAACATTACACTATATTCAATTCAGCATGAAAAGACGATGGACATAAGAGTAAGTAATATAGGTTTGTTTTTTCCGTATATTTTTCTTCATACTATATCCATATATTTGCTTATATATATATTAAATATATAGTACTTTTAAATGTATAGCCGACAACATTATTTCTTCAAAAACATATAGCTGGCAGCATTATTTCTTCAAAATCATTATCAGAAGCCTTGCTGTTGGACGTAGTTTATCATCATACCCAGGACATGGGTATGGTCTGGAAAAAACTGGGAGTTCACTATTTGCCCATAGCTGGGACCCTAACAGGTGCTACCACCCCAGGTCAGGGTGGACCTCGGAACACCAGCAATTAAGAGGTGGTCCCACGCTCATCAAAACCTCCTGATCAGAGGCCTTGCTGTTGGAAGCAGTTTAATGTCATACCCAGAATGTGAATACTTTTGGTTTTTATAAACCATTATCAATGCTTGTTGTATGTGCTGTGTCAGTTTCAGAGTTTTTTGAAATATTGTCTTCATCTTTGAAAGTACCGCACATCTTCATGTGTCAGATTTCACATTTTGTTATGTTGTCTTTCTTTTATACACCCACACATGCATAAATAAATAGGTAAACTAATTTTGTGCAACTAATAAGCACTTTTCAATATAAATTCCTTCCTTGTTAATGCACTTTTTATTTTTACTAATTTTTCACCTAATACAACGCCCAAGATCCACTCAAGCTAGAGGGTTACTGATGAGGTTGTTGCATGGGTGGAGAAGGAGGCAAAAAGTGCAGTTTATGAGGATATGCAGGACAAACAGTTTACCTAAGACTAGAAGGGGTAAAAATTGTAATGACAAAAGGAAGTATTCTTTTGGGAATCTGTTTCACAATTTAGGAGTTCTTAGGAAGACCAAATGGAACTTTCTTCTTACTAATGGAATCCAAAGTGAATGGTGATGATTTGTCCCAGTGTATGTGGTGTGGCATCTCTTCCCTGTAAAGTTTTGAACTTGTTGAACTCATGAATATAGCTCATCTGAAGATTTACTCAGTAGTGAATATTAATCCCATAGATTAAACATTATACAGCAAAAATTTCATGTCAAAATTCAACTAATAACGTGTCAAGCTATGGACTTATTGATCTTCTCTTACATTAGGGCAAGAACATTTATCTAACAAGAGGTAACTAAAATTTTTGGATTTTCTGCAACAATGCTTAATATATACTGAAAATAGGGCACTTCAGTGTGGTGTAATGGTTAACAAGCTTGTCATGTTAGATAAATTTTGACTGAGTAGAGAGTTTGATCCTCACTGGGTGCTTTATACTTTCGACTTCTTCCTATATCTAAGCTATTCTTAGTAAATCACTATATACTAAAAATAAAAAATAATGGAGAATAAAAAAATTAAATTCTATTTAATGGATGTCAATTAAGATCTTTGATCTTTATTAACTAACTTAAAAATTCTTAAAATAGAAGATGAAAAGTAAATGAAGAAAAACTAAAGAATGATTTTAACAGAAACAAATGAATCTACTTGTGTTTTTACAAAGGAATCTTTTCAAAAATAAATCCAATAATCAATGACTACTGAAAAACTTATATTTCATGGATTGGTTGAGTTTCTGTTAATTTAAAAACAATCTGACTCCATATTTAGCACAGAAATTTTTCCAGTTGATTTTCTATACAAATATAAAAAACAAATTTGGAAGCTAAATAAATGTTTATATAAAAATGTTAGAAAAATAATTTTTATATCAGATTTTCTATCATTCTTCTTTATAATTACATAAACTTTATAAAAGTTAAAACCTTCTGTAAATGGTGTCAGTTTTACAAGTTTATGGACACATTCCTACAATATGCATTGAAAAGTTATCAGCCCACTTCTTTAAATCTGAATGATAAGTTGTCAACCTTTTCTATTGTAAAGCGCCAATCCAATTTGCAGGATCTTTGGGCTTATTTTGAAATTTATTTCAGATCATTTACTGAATCATCTCAGCAGAAAATGTGAAATTTTCAAGTACTAAAATGTTTCAATGCTTCAAGTTGATTTTCCAACATTTTCAGGGATCTAGTGACAAATCTTCAGAATGATTTTTCACTGTTGATGAAATATGATTTGGAAGTAAAATCAAGAGCATTTTAGTTTATATTTACTTAAAAGTGCCAATGAAATCATAAAAAAACCTTAGCATATTTTTGGAATTTAAATTTATAGAAAAGTATTCATTTTCTAAAAATAAAGAGTAAATGTGAGCCCATTCTTTTACCAAAGTAGGTGAGAAGAGTGTTCTTTTCTATTGTAAAGTACCAATTTGCAAAAAAAAAACATACACTTATTTTGGAACTTGCTTCAAATCATTGATGGAACCATGTCAATAGGAAATTTTCAAGTCTTGAACTCTGTATAGTCATGAAGATTCTGTTTGTGTAGAAGGAAACTCAAAAAGGAAATCCAGGAATGCTTTGATGCAAATATTGGGTGACAATTGCCAAACATACTCAACTTCCATCATGGATATTTCAAAACTCAAGATACAGCACAGTCTTGGAGTCCTTAAATGATGTCAACTCCTGAAATTGTTGATAATCTTCATAACTTAATTTGGGCCAGTCACAATGAGTCTTGGCCAAAGGACTTTCTGAGACAAAAGAGATATCCAGGGAACATGTTGGGTTTATAATTGATAAGCAGTTGGGTTATGCAGAAGTTATTAGTCAAACAAGTGCCAAAATGTTTCAATGCTGACAAAGGAACAATATTGAGTGGACACCTTTTGCTTGCTTTTGTTATTAATACAATGTTTTGATCAGTCGTCACTCTTTCAGTATATGATTTGTATAAAAAGAGCAAAGTCTCTTTTTGGGGAGTGCAAGTCATTTAATAGAAATAAACAGGAAGGAGAAAATAGAAATTATATTAATCAGGCCAACACATGCAAATTCAGACAATTTCAAAATGAATGGGCAAAACCATTCTCAGTAACCCATATGATACAAATGATTCCATATTTTTTATACACTGAGTTGCACTCTAATTCTTTTCCAACTAAGTGACAAAGTTACACTTTAGCAAACTCTACACTGGCCTGACTTATACATTTGTCCACATTAATTATTGTAGCAATACCTGGGCTAGGCCTAATCCTCACTTTCCAGCCTGCCTTAACAGAATTTAAAACCAACTGTGTGGCCTTGTGGGTGATGAATTATATTCAGGCAAACTACATTCCTTAGTTCTGCCAACCCAGACCTTCACAGCTAGGATCCGCCAGGTTATATACACTGAGTTTACAATCCTCATTCCCTTTGTATTTGATTGGTATGGAGGAAGTTCCATTCTGACAACTTTATCCAAAGAGTCGTCATGTTTTGGAACAGACACCTAAAAGAATGCTACCCTGATCTCTACAACCTTAACTTCTTCAATTCTAGGTTATCTATCCTACATATCCCTATAATATGCACCTCTTACCCTCATGTAGTAGCCTTCTACTTTGAATGGCTCATGTGTCTTGATTGGGTGAACATCAGTATAAAAAAAATTCCTTCAATTTTTCTCATCTCTCAGTGATGTGCCCTATTTTACAAACAACTGGTTTAAAGATAGAGACTTCTCAAAATTATAAAAAGTATCATAATAAAATTTGATGTTTTAAATTTTCTTAAAAGCTGCTAAAGGTGGTCTTTAAACTCAATATTAAATTACTACCTATTTATAGAATTTGAAATTATTTGCAAAAGAATTATACATAATTAAGGGAAACTGCTATGTAATTAGCCAAACTCCAACTATATATAAAACCTCAAGTTACCTTCACTTTTATTTACATGACTTCCTAATCAACAGAAAGATTTTTGAACATACTTGCTTACAATTCTGAAAAATTCTTTTTTGTAAAATGTAGAAAGATTCATGATTGAAGGGAACAAGTAAAGGAAAAGATTGTTCCATTTGGTGTGAAATAAAAAAACATGTGAAATAATGACATATTTCTTTTGGAAAACAATTTTATTTCTATATTCAAATATGTAAAAAAAAAAAATACATTTTAAAACAAGACATGCATATCATTATTGTAAAAGCCTTATCATTTTATGCCACAATTAATAATCTCTTCCTTTTCTCTTCTTCTTTCAATGCTGATATGATTTTTGTTTGAAGCTTTTACAGAAGATAGTGATGGATATTGAGAAGAAAGGACTAAACATCAGATGTAAAAAGAGAGAAAAATAAACAGCCCAACATGCAAATTACAAATTGGAGATACCAGAATCAAACAAGTACAACAATTTAAATATCTGGGAAATGTTTTAACTAAGGATGGAAAGTGTGACACTGAAATCTGAAGGTGCATCAAGATAGTGAAAGATGCCTTACAAAATCTAAGCAAAGTATTAAGAAATAGAAAAAAATATCATTAGAAACAAAGAAAAGTATGCTGGACTATTAGGTAATGTCAATCCTCCTATATGGCAGTAAATGCTGGACAATCTCTTCACAGATGAAGAAGAGACTAGAATTAACAGAAATGGTGTTCTACAGAAGGATGCTGAGAATATCATAGGTTAGACATGTGAGCAATGATGAAGTTGTAGAAAAAAATCAGAACAAAATGGACACTTATTTCTTGGAGAGAGTGGGTTATCTGGTGAGATGAACAGTCTGAACAATGCCAGCACATGCAAACCCTTGGTCACAATGACTTGTGACTTCATGCTAGTACAAGTATTGATGGTCTCCAAACATTTCTGTTTACCCAATTCCACTGACAAGGCTCAGGTCAAACTTTTTAAATTTTTTTTTTTTTTTTTTTACAGTAAGGTTCACTCTGTACAAGACATGTGGGCCAACCTATATGGGCAGGATGGGTAGTTAATAGTTAACTTAACCTATGGTATATTTTTCAGGCACGTTTCAAATATACTGCATACTGAGATTGCCTCCCCAGGCTGATAACATGAAGAAGTCACCTTCCTGACAAATTGATCATGCTGAGATCTGAACTTGGTTCTCATGGTTGAAAAGCTAATATCCTAACCACTCAGCAACACACACAGATTGAAAATATCGATAAGTAAGAAAGAATTCTGTTAATGTCTTTTATAAAATTTAAAACTCATGCTGATGATTAAGCTAAAGTTGTTGAGTAAGCATTTGCATGAAAGAGACTTAAGAATTTAGTAAAGGTAAATTACTGATATTTGAGGACAGATTTTATGGATTAGATTTGGAGTTCTGTCAGCGTCTTCTAACTCTTTTTGTATCTTGTGGACAAACGATCTTGCAACTCAGAGGAAATGTGCAATATCCAAATTGCTATGATCAGCTTTTAATGCCACAATCACAGCATACCTTTTCATTTCATTTGTTATGATAGGGTTTACCATTCTTGATTTCTGAAAAATAAAAGCATTAGAAGTTAGTGGAAAGCAGTATTAATCTTAAATCTGTATGTCCTCAAATACCAGCTGCACCCTGTACTTATGTGATAACTATGTGTTTATTGTGATAAAAACCATGTCCAGAAATGTCATTAGAAAGTCCTAAAACCTTCATCAACTACATTACCCCTGTGATATAGGCCAAAAACAGAACAACAGTGTTTTCTTGGGGGAGTAAATAACATTAGCAAGGTGCAGTGAACAAGATAAGGTGCAAATTTTGAAAGGAAGAACATTATGTAATTAAATCTGGCACTTTACAGGCAAAGTAATGCAAATCTTGAGTAATATCTGTTGTTACTGAACATGTTAATGGACAGCTGAGAGGATTAAAAACTAATGACCTGCCCTAAAAATGAATGCCATTAGATATTTTATTCAGTGGAAGTAAGTTTTGGAATGGATATTTGAAAAACAAATAGACTTGTTTTACAGAAGTGAAAACATTTGGCATAAATTGCTTCAGAAACAGATGAAATTGTGTGGGCAATCTGTATAGCCAGCTTAAAAGGTTATCTGTCAAATGAAATGCAGATCCACTTCCGATTGGTGTTTTTTTTCAAAGCGGAGAACCTCTCTTTCGCTTCATTAAATTTGTTAACAAAAGGAGGGAAAAAAAATGAAACCAAAGAACAGAGAAAAGTACAAATGTTTTGGTTACATTTGGGCATAGAAACAAGAAGTAGCCGTCATTTTGTATTCAAACAGAAAAAACCATTATGAATAATTCATGGAAATCACAAGCAAAATGTTTATCAGCTTGAGTGAAGCAACTTGCTGAGAGAACAGAGATTGTATTTTTGTCTGAATTTTTGGGATGAGGAGTTTACATTATTTATATTCCCACTATTGTCCTCATCTTTGTTGTTACTGTCATAACTTTTCAACTGTTGTACTCTCTAGCTTTCTTTAGGTCTCTTTTGAATCATGCAACCTTCAGGGAATTTTTAATCTATGGGGGTAGATTGTTCTTGTTCTACTGTCTACGTCAAGGGATATCTTCTCTTGTTCTTATTTATTACTGTTATGGCAATTTCTGTTTTCACTTAATTGGAGTCTGTACTTTCTCAACACAAGGAGAGAACTCACATTTACTATATTACCAAACTCATAAACCAATGCTTTAATTTGCTAGGATATCGTGTGATGGGATTGACACTTGAAGGTGCCACAACAGTTGTGTTAATAAGAATAAAGATGAGGGTACTGACATATGAAGAAGGCATAGCAGTTGTGCGATAAGGATATTAGTTTGAATATAAATAATGGAAACAGATCATCTCTAGGATTTCTGGAATATATGAGAACAAAGAAAGAAATATTTAAACCTTAGTTTTTAAAAAAAATAAACATATATCAAACTGATCAATAAGTTTGTGGCCTGATAGTTATTAGCAGAATTTTGATCTGAAATGTTCACTGTATAATGTTCAATTAAACTGGTTAATATTAACCACTGAATTAAGTGAAGATTAAAACATGGCAGATAGATAATGAATCACCCAAGACTTAAAGGGGGTAAGATTGCAGGAGTTTATTCCACAAGGCGACAGTTCTTGGGAAGACGCTTTCAAAATAGAACATCCTTCTTACCAATGGAGTGTGTAGGAAATGAGGGTGATACCTACCTATGGATGAACCAAGGTCTGGTTCGGGGTTGTAAAGGTTTGAGTTGTTGGCACTAAAGAATAGAGCTTGTGAAGAACTTTATGACTTCTCATGCTTTGGTATCTTGGAATACTGGAAAGGTGAAGAGACAAGGTAGCAAAATATCAACACCTACAAGTAGAATGTTCCAGAACTACCTGGATTAATTGTAAGAGAATACAGCTGTAAATGTACATCTCATCATGGCATCGAGAAGCCTCACTGGAAATTACTGCATAATCCAGATCCCATTCATAAAATGGTAGTATCGCAGCCCCAATATTATACATATACCAATCAAAAAGCCTCCTTATGACTTACCCATCAGGCAAGTAATACCAGCTCAGAAAATGTTTACTTCCAGCACCCTTAATGAAGAGACAAACAATCCAGGAAAGAAGAAAATACTTGCATACTACTTCAGGGTGAACACACATCATCTACCCAGATAATCAAAGCAGGAGGATGAATTTTTTATTAAGAATCATGCTTAACCCTACATGCAAGCTACTAGTGTCCTGCTAGCAGGACACCAATGGAAATGCCAGTGATCCTTTGGTGGCAGCCACTAGTAGGCCTCTAGTGGTCTGCCAGTGGAAACATTGCTGAGATGAAACACACCAGCAGTCAGTCAGCCATCAGTGGTAAATGCTGGTGGCATGCCACCTAGTGGTAGATTGATGTCTTACGTGTAGAGAAGCAGGGTACCAGGCATTGAGACAAGTTTGTTTCTAAAAGATCTTCAGAGAGACTAGAAGATTACAAAGGCTGCTTGGGGATCATCTGGCACCCCCTACCAAATTGTTGGCTATCACTTTTGCTTAAGTAAAATTTGGAATTATTTATTTCTGGGTTTAAACTTGGGAAATCAATACTGTGGACAAGAAGGGATGATGATAGAGAAAAGTAATTAAAACCGACTTAGTTTGAGCCTGGGCAAACAATCAATAATTTGATGAGCTTTGTATGGTAAATAACTAATTCATATTATTTCTCAGACCCATTGCACAGCATTTGTGTAATTAAGACAAGTAAATCTAATATGAAACATAAACGAAAGATAAAAAAATGAAAAAAGGAAGCAGTAAAGTAGAAAAGAGAAAGCTGAGTTTTGGCCACATTCCTCCAAACATGCAATTACCATTTAAAGTTATTGTTTTAATCATTTGCAACTGTTATACTTGAGCTTAGGATTTTTATCTCAAAATGATAGCGCTCTGATTAGCTAATTGCAATTTATCTGCGTGTAAAGGCTGCATTTGTTTCATATAATTACTGTTATTCATTCAAAAAGGTTAGGCAGGAAGCAAACTCATGAAGAGAGTTTTGAAATTCTGCTCACAATAACTTTGATTGCGAAGTTGATCATACTGATTAAATGATTCCATAGGCTTCTAGTATCCTTGCATGAATAATGGATATTTCATCTGTCTGGCAAAAGGCCATGCTCAAAAATGCTATTGATAGTTACTTAGTCAGATATAAGGCCATGCATAAAGAATGATATAGATATTTCATCTGTCTGGCAAAAGGCCATGCACAAATGCTATAGATATTTTAGTCAGGTACAAGTCCATGCAAAGCAAATATTACAGATATTTGCTTACTATAGCACAGGTCTTATACAAAGATTTTTATGTCTATTTTCTTTAGTCTGATACAAGGACATACACAAACGTTAATACAGATATTTACTCAATTTAGTCTGGTACAAATTCATGCAAAAAGAACGTGTTTGTATATGTATATAAATATGACATGAACTAAATTAAGTTTAATCTGGAATAAAAGAAATTTTGGGGTAGAAAGATTCCAAGTACAGTGAGCTCACATACCTTGAAATCAGCATTTGAAATACTGATTTTTACCTGGGCATAAACATCAGCCATATCAGTTAGCTACAAATACAACACTATCTTAGCCATAAGACATGTCCTATGTATTTATGGATGTCTAAATATCAACACATACAGTAGTGTGTTTGTTTGGATACAATCTGACATTAAATACCAAAATATTTACAGAATGGTTTGGTTTATTTTGTTTTACGGCATATCAACCTCAATAGGTTATTTAATGCCAACAACATTTTTAGGATAGATTCGTATGAATAGAGTATGTATTCTTTGGTTTAGATTGGTTTGGTTTATTTTGTTTTACGGCGTATCAACCTCAATGGGTTATTTAATGCTGACAAAAATTTTTATTGCTGGTAATATTTTGTTTTGTCAAAAATCTGTTTCTGGTAATATATTTCCTTCAAATTTGTATTGCTCGTAATAATTTTTTTCAAAGAAGTATTGCTGGTAATAGTTAACTATTTGCCCATAGCTGGGATTCTAACAGGTGCTACCACCCTGGGTCAGGATGGACCTGGGAATACCAGCAATTAAGAGGTGGTTCCACGCTCCTCAAAACCTGATCGGAGGCCTTGTTGCCAGATGTAGTTTAACGTCTTACCCAGGACACATTTACAGAATGGAAACAGATTCTGTGAAAAGTCCATGGAAGAAGTCTGTAAACAAATATTCTTCAAGACAAAATCTTCCCACTTAGAAGTTTGGTGCAATGCAATTGTCCAATCCAGTTCCTACAAAGGAAAGTTTCCTAGACAAGATAATTGGTGTTATGGAAATTTTCTAAACATAGCTTAGATGTGGCACAACACCAAAAGCATGAGGCACCCAGTGAGGATCAAACTTAATATTCAAACTTGCTATTACACCATGTTGACATGTCCAAAAATAAATGATGTTATGATTCAATTACAAACAGCTATTCTACTGACTTGGGAGATGGGAATTTTATTTCCATCTTGAATAAAGATTTTTTTCTCTTAGTAAAAAGAGCTAAAATTTATAAAACAGCAAATACTAGCCTACTATTGTGTTCATATGCTCTACTGAGCTTAACCTTGTTGGTTTGTGTTGTTTTATGGCATATCAACCTCAATGGGTTATTTAATGCTGACAAGTTTTTTAGGATTAGTTTGTATAAATAGAATATGTATTACTTGGTTTATTTTCATTTGGTTTTTGTTTTACGGCATATCAACCTCAATGGGCTAATTAATGCTGACAAAATTTCTTATTGCTGGTAATATTTTGTTTTGTCAAAAATCTGTTTCTGGTAATAATTTTTTTTTTTTTTGCTGGTTATCTTTTTTTTTTCAAAAATGTATTACTGATAATAGTTAACTATTTGCCCATAGCCGGGACCCTAACAGTCATGAGGGAAATTAACAAGAAATAACTTATAACTGACATCCATTAAACATGGCACGTGGAACTAGAACAGTCTACCCCAGTGAGCGAAATAAAGGGTTAAGTTTGACATTCCAATCACCTGAAGAAGGCCGGAGCGTACAACAGCGGAAACATTGTAATAAATATGGTGACAAAGATGAGGACAATAGTCCGAATAATGTAAATAATCTATAAAGCAACAAGGAAGTCTTAATGAAAATGGCAACAAAAAGAACACTTCTACTCAAAATCACATAATGAAGAAGAACTTGGGTAACTTAACTCTCACGGGACATACTGAGAGTAAGAGAGATATGGGTAGGTAGCAAGCCACTTACCTGACAAGATTGTGTGAATGGATGTTGGAACAGGTAGGGTCTTAGCAAAGAAAGAAAAACATGACTGCCTATGTCCTGAAGGGATGTGGTACATAGAAAAAGAATGGATTGCTCACTGGTACCAGAGATTGGTGCTTCAGTATTTTAAATGCTAATTCTTTAAACAAGCAAATAGGTTGTCTCCTATCCCTCTTTTCCTGATGGCCTTGTGATAAACTAAGATAGGATAGTTCAGGTATACTTCATGGTTAAAAAATATTATAATAGTGCCAGAGCTTAGAGTCTGATCCCAAGTAAATATCTAAGATTTTAAAATACTGATTTTTAAGTTAAGCAAATTGAGTGATTGCCACAATATTATCTTCCTAACTCACATTTGTCTAATATTGGTTTCTGTGTCAGACTTAGTAGATTTAGTAAATAAGTGAATTGTTTTTAATTTTAAAACAGTTGTTTTTTTTTTTTCGTACTAGTATTCCAGACAGAGGATGGTGTTTGAGTTCACATCAAAGGTAGAATTTATATTGCTGACCTTTTAGGCAAACGTGTCTGCTACATTAGGAAGATTGGTACCATACAATATTAGTAAATCCATTTGCTCTACTTAATAGCAAAATCATTACCTTGATCTTTAAGCAGAACTGCATTTTATAGTATTTTCTTTTTTTGCTATGTCCATTTAGGATGAAGGCATCCACTACTCTTCATATCTTCCTTTTCTATAACCCTCTATTAGTGGGGCTGTTTGAACACCCTATGGAATGTTTTTCCTTAATATTTTGCAAGTGGTAAGTCAGATGGTCAGGATTAGTTAAGTAGCTTTCTGAATTTGTCTGTCAAGTAATTACAAGGAGTTTCTGATTTTAGTCATAATATTTGTGTCAATTACAAGTTTTATTTGTTTACTGAAAATAAAATGCAGCCTATACTGACTGTTTAATTGATTTTTTTTTTTTCAAATTCTCATTCTCATTCTCTTTCACTCTCAATACCCTCTTATGTCCGAGTGGCATTATTGCCTTGTTTAGGGTGAAATGATTAAAAAAAATGCCTTTTATATTTTTTTCATTTATCCTATAAAGACGAGAAAGCTGACTTTTTGTTTAGCTGAATATCAACACCTGTATCGATTATTTAATACCAAAATCTAAATGTTTTGGATGCAATTTTTTTTTTCGAGATAATTGTTTTAGTGATACAAGTCTTACTAATTAACCCATAGATGGGGTGTAGAGAGAAGAGGTCATTTCATACTTTTCTCAAAGGTATTTGTATCTAAGTAAATATAATGAATCCAAATTAAATTGGAACTTGGCTCTCTGATTAATAATTCAGAGTCATTATCCATCATATCACCCATACATCCAAGCTTACAGCACCTGATTTTCCCAAGTGATTGCCCATCTAGATACTGATCAGGCTCAATGTTGCTAAAAAGACCAAAAAGAAGACAAGGTAATATATAACAAGAAAATCAAGAATTAAATGACATATCTTTAATATTTTAAATGGATTGTTGTAAAACCCACAGCACCAATGCTTGCATTTCTTGCTTGTGGAACTTCCTTCCAGGTCTATGCTTCCAGCCAACTTTAATCTGAAAAAATTTAAATACAATGTCAATCACTATCTACTGTCCTCCTGATTACTCTTTTCTCTTCCCACTCATTATTAATGATTTTGTTTCTAATTCTTCCACACCCTGTAACCATTTGTGTCTTAGTGGCTTTACTGCATTGCATGGGGTGAGACAGATTTAAAAAAAACAAAAAAAACAACAAAACTGTAATGAGTTGGTCAGTCAACTTGACACCCCCAAAGTGAGTGGAGGTGGGCAGGCGCGGGAACTGTGATTGATAGCTGGCTTGTTGGTGTTTTGCATAGGTGATTTACCAAGCTCTATGTAAAGGGTTGGAATGAGAAGGAGGGCAGTTCTTTTCAGTCTCAGAAGTGGAGACTGTGTCCGTCGCTACGACAGTAAGAGAGAAAGAGACAAAATCATTTATTTTTTCGTGGTACATTCCAACACAAGCTATTTCGGCATTTACTTTGTCTCTAGCAAGATGGCGGAAAGACCGTTCAACATAAAACTGATCTCCGAATTCCGTGGTGATATGAGTGGACAGTCTGTGGTTGGATGGATCGAAAAGGTGGAACTGGTCTATGAATTATGCGAGATCATGAAGATTGAACGGATTCTTCCACTGCGATTGAAAGGCGGTGCCCTTGCTGTGTATAGGCAGCTGAGCAAAGAACAGAAAAGTGACATTGAGCAAATAAAGCACGCTCTACTAACCGTGTTTGGAACTGACCGGTTCGTTGCCTATGACCAATTCCAGGCACAGTGTCTATGACCTGGCCAGACAGTAGACGTATATTTGGTAGAATTAAAGAAGCTCGCCGTTCCAATCGCACCGCTTCCTGAAGAATGGATGACCTGTACCTTTGTGTCTGGATTGCCTAGTCATGTTAAGCAGATATTCCATGCATCATCCAGAATGGAAGACATGATGCTCAATCAATTGTTGACCAGAGCCCGTGCTATCATAATCGATGAAAAAGAGGCTGATGAACCAGTGGCCGCAGTCATTCAGCCAATTGAAGTCAAAGAGGATCCAACCCCAGCCATCCATCGCCATGACGATGTCACCTGCTATCGGTGCTCTGGGCCGAATCATTTTGCCAAAGACTGCCACTATCAACACAAAGAAATGTGCAGCGGGTTGGTGCGAAAGGCATGTCTTGATCTACGACGTTTCCAATGTCATAAAGTAGGTCATATTGCCTCTAAGTGTCTGGGAAATAGAATGGGGGATGCGACGTCAGCCGGTCTCTTCTCCACACCAAGCATAAAAGAGGCGTTCCCTGTGATTAAGGTGCGCATCAATGGAATAATGCGTACCGCTTTAGTAGATTCGGGATGCTCTCGGTCACTCATGAACGGTTTGATTTGTCGACAGTGGAGCAGACAAAAGATGGACGTACTAACGGTTGATGGAAAAGCTCTCAGAAGCCAGGGAGTTGGAAACATCAAACTCACTATCAACAATGGTAACCCCGTTACAGTCAGTGTGTTGGTCGTTGACAGCATGTTATTAGGTTTTGATCTGCTCCTTGGGATGGACATTATTAAGGAGCTGGGTGGCGTATGCATCACAGAGGCGGGCGAAGTCAAGTTTTCTGATCCGCCCATCTGTGCTGTCTTGAGGATTAACGAACCTGACTTCAGTGCAACTTTCGACCAGCGCAGACGCGTATGGACCACAACGTGGAAGTGGGCAGGTGGATGAACGCCCACGCCACTGAAAAATAAAATAGCCGAGTACCCGGTTCCAAAGCATATCAGGAGCGAATATGAAAATGAATTGCAGCTTTGGATAGCAAACGGCTGGCTTGCGCCATACCCCACGAAGGAGTTAGGGCCGCATGAGGACTGATTCTGTTGATGGCAATAGTGCAAGAGAATAAGGGGAAAGTGAGACCGGTCATGAACTACAGGGAATTGAATACCTTTGTAGATGCATATATGGCCAACGTGGATGTTTGTGCCCAGAAATTGCGGGAATGGCGACAGCAAGGGAGCAATGTGGCCACCCTCGATTTAAGAAGAGCCTACCTCCAAGTCCGAGTCCACTGATCACTCTGGCCCTTTCAGACTGTCATGGTAAAAAGGACAGATATTGCCTCACTCGATTGGGATTTGATCTTAATGTGGCTCCAAAAAGCATGTCAGCGATTATGAATGTGGTCATGTCGCAGGATGAGGAAATTCGAAGGGCAACGTCATCCTACATTGACAATGTTTACGTCAATGCAAATGTGGCCTCTTCAACGAGGGTTAAGGAACATCTAGAGCACTTTGGCTTGGTGTGCAAGAGCCCCAGGAGAGCCACTACTTGGACAGGATGGAGAAAAAAGCGAATGATACTTGCAGTTGGACCATACTTCTGTTTCATCAGGACGGGATGTAGTGATGGAGAAAAACTTTGAAACTATGGAGGTGAGGTAGCGAGGACATCCCAGATGTCCCATTTGGGTGGATGCCAGTGATCACCGTTGAGGATAACGGGTTCATCATAGAAGACACCTGCTGTTACGGGAAACTGATGGCCATTAAACCCTGAATATGCTGAGTTAACCTGATCCAATGGCAAGCAACAGTGCTGCACATCGTCACGGACTCAGCATGCACTCAGCGTTGGATATCAGATGCACTTAGCGGAAGAGCGTGACTGACCACCAAAGCATCGAGCAAGATGTTGATACAAAGGCGGCTCACCACGCTGATTGAAATTATCAAAGAGTACAACCTGTCTGTGGATGTAATGTTAGTTAAATCGGCAGTCAACAGAGCAGATGCATTGACTCGCGTTCCACAATGTTGGTTGGCTGCTGCTCAGAAAGAGTCTGAACCTCTGCAGTTGCCGTGTACGGCTTCTGCGTTCAGTATGGACCTCGAGCAGATCATGAGCATGCATGAACAGTGTGGGCATCCTGGGATTAAACGGACGCTCTACTTCTCAAAGATGGTCGACCCAGCAGTCAAAAAGACGGATGTTAGGACAGTAGTGCAGAGGTGCGAGGAGTGCCAGTCAATTGACCCGGCACCGGTGCAATGGCAAAAAGGAACCTTGAGTACTACCCATGTTTGGAACAGGCTGGGGATAGATATTACGCATGTTGGCAGCCAGCACTATTTGACTATTATTGACTGTGGACCCTCTCGCTTTGCCATTTGGCGACTACTGCACCGGCAGGACACTGCCAGCATAATATGTCAATTGGAGTCCATCTTTTATGACCGGGGGCCACCTGCAGAAATATTGACAGATAATGGTGCGGCGTTTTCTTCAGAGCAATTCTCGCAGTTCTTAAAGAAGTGGGGTGTGTGGCTTCGGTTCCGGTGTGTCTACGTGCCGGCGGGAAACGGCTTAGTAGAAAGGAGCCACCGGTCTATAAAAGTGATTACAACCAGGAAGCGATGTTCGATCCCCGAAGCAGTCTATTGGTATAATGCGACACCTAAAGACGGTGCTTCGCCTACAACAGCACTGGCTAACATGGTGCACGCCTATCACTTATGGCTGCGAGGCATTGACATTGCAATGGCTCCGAGCGATGCACAAGCTAAATACAGAATTGGTGACGTAGTGTGGGTTAAGACCCCACACAGCAAGTGTACGGACAAGCTTAGAATGGGGCATGTTATCAGCCCGCAGTCAGTGCAAGTCGATTGTGTGCCTCATCATGTTAAAGACTTCCTGCCAGTTGTAGGGTTAAAACCGTCATCAGATGATGAAAGTGATTCGGAAGATGGTGCGCGAGTGGTGTATTCAAAGTCGGATCCACTGAGTTCTACCTCAAACATCAGTACTCTACCTACAGACATCAACGTGGCCAGCTGTCCAGAGGCAGATGGTAGCTCAACAGATGAGAGTTCAAATCTCCCAAGTATTAACATATTGTTAATATCAGAGGATTGAAATCTTGGAGAGAAAAAAAAGAAAAAAAAAAGAAGCAGCTTTTGAGTACTAAGCTCAGTCAAGCATCAATTCAAGTGTGACGTTAATTTGAACACCTTTTCAGAATTAATGACATAATGAAGATGTTGACATTATAAACTACATCAAGCCAAAGATTAAGAAGGAAGCACCCATTGATAGTTGAAAGAATGTACCTGAGAAACTGATTTTCTAGAAAATTCATTTTAAGACAACTGATTTTATAAATTTCAACTGAAAGTAGTCCTGGCTATGTGGCCAATGAATGCTAAATGTTTATACATAAGAAAAGAACTAATATTACCATAAGAGATGAGAACAGATAATACACTTTGATCACAACCCAATGGCCAAGTAATGAAACTTACTCAGTCAACGAATGCCAAATATTTCCATATAAGGAAACTGTGACTATTTTCCCATACCAATTAAAAATCTTATCTAAATTAACTCAGATATACTAAAAACAGTGAGAAAAGAAACCTGTTTATTTTGTTTTACGGCATATCAACCTCAATGGGTTATTTATTGCCAACAACATTTTTAGGATAGATTTGTATGAATAGAATATGTATTCTTTGGTTTAGATTGGTTTGGTTTATTTTGTTTTACGGCATATCAACCTCAATGGGTTATTTAATGCTGACAAAAATTTTTATTGCTGGTAATATTTTGTTTGGTCAAAAATCTGTTTCTGATAATATATTTCCTTCAAAATTGTATTGCTCAATAATTTTTTTCAAAACAGTATTGCTGGAACCCTAACAAGTGCTACCACCCTAGGTCAGGGTAGACCTGGGAACATCAGCTCCTCAAAACCTCCTGATCAGAGGTTCTGCTGCTGGATGTAGTTTAATGTCTTACCTAGGACACATTTCAAAAAAGTATTGCTGGTAATAGTTAACTATTTGCCCATAGCTGGGACTGTAACAAGTGCTACCACCATGGGTCAGGGTGGACCTGGGAACACCAGCAATTAAGAGTTGGTTCCTCGCTCCTCAAAACCTCCTGATCAGAGGCCTTGCTGCTCTTTGTCAGTTTGAGAACTTTTCAGCAGCCCTCTTAGGAGTGATCGTAAGAGTAGATACAGACATTTGGTAAAAGGATCAGGAGAAAGATGCACACCTCAGCACTACCCTTTAAGTACAACTGCTTTCGGAGACAAATCTGGACTGCTGCTCCTATCTTTGCCCATTCCTCTAACCAATTATTCTCCAGCTGAAGATCTGGCTGTTGCTGTTGACAATGCTGTTAACAAGCCACAGTGTTCTATTCATGATGTTAATATATTCTGAAGGATCACTTTGCCAAAATTATTTTTTTTCAGTCTGCAAGGTTCCTTTTTTGTTTTTTAAATTTAGAAATGTCTACAGAGTTCCACCTGTCCTTACCAAGCTAAACCACTTCTCAGCGTTTGGATTTATAAACACAGCACCAGATTTCCTGATAAGAATTCCTTAGTAAAAATTAAAGAGAACTACAGGTTATTGATATGACAAGATCAGGCTACTAATGAGCTGTTAATCAACTCTAACATAGATAACCCTGAAGGTCATAGTGGCATCATGTGTGATTATCTGACACTCACCTGTTTGGACAATGATAAGTGAATGAAGAAGATCAAATCAGTTCATTCATACAAGATTCCAGTCACTTTCTTCTGGAATAATGTGTTACAGTATCAGTCTCCTATACAGAGTTTAAGTTGAACTTCTGTAATGAAGTCTTATCAAAATGTTAGTCAGAATATCTAAAAGGGGTTCTGGAGAAATTCAATTAAAAAATGTTGGATTACAAAATTAAAATAGGTTTTCTTTTTTTTTTCTTTTTTTTAATTACAAAGACAAATCTGAAAAAGGTAGATGCCACAGTTCCTTAATTTAGTAAAATCAAAGATGTATATACAGTGATACCTCGGCTTAAGTCATTTTTGAAGATGCATCAGTTTTTCTTAAATATATTTATGGAAAAAAAAACTTGCCTAAAGTCATTTTACTTGAGTTTAAGTTGACCAATAAAAATATTAGAAAAATCAAAACACTAAAATAAACACATAAAATCATTTTAAATAAATTTATCTATCTAGAGCTCCTTGATAAAATCTAAAGAAGAATCAGCAATATTATTGGTCCTGATCTGGCATCTCAGTTTCAGTCACTTTTCCACTGCTGTAAGGTTGCCTCCCTTTGCCATTTCTATAAATATTTTCATGAGAATTATTTGGATGAACTCTTCACTATGGTACCAAGACTTTATGAATTTAAGTGCAGTACTAGACTGGTGTTGAGATCTCATCAATTTACAAGTGAAATGGTTAAACTGCAAATTCTATGCTGACAGTTTCTTTTCTTGGATTTCTTGCTTTTGAAACTCCCTTCTGGATCTTTTGCATTCCTGCCAACTTTAATCTTCAAAAATTTAAATGAAATATTAATTGCTAACTACTGTCCTCCTGAATTACTCTTTTTCTTCCTGCTCACTAGTAATGTTTCCGTTTCTAATTCTTCCACATCCAGTAACCCCTTGTGTCGAAGTGGCTTTACTCCCTTGAATGGGAGGGAAATTGATTAGAAAAAAATTAAATATGTACCAGAAATAAGGAAAATGGTTGGAAACATAAAAAAAAAAATTTTTCTTGATGGAATCAGTCTTATATATATGAGAAATTGTGTGTGTGTGGGAGGGTAGCAAGTGTTAATTACAGTTTAAAGTGTAGCTTTAATGTTTCAATATAAACTTGCTGTAGTTGTATCTTTGTCTTCACTTTTGACATAAAATTTTAATTCCATAAAAAACAGAACAGAAAAAAAAATTATTAGACTGAAGATTGCAAGGCAAAAAGGTAAGAAAGGTAGAAGAGAAAGATAACCAGGTGAAAGGATAGATATATATGTAACTTAAGAAAAAAGGAAATATATATATATATAAAGGAAAACTTATCTTAACCAATGTCCTCTGACTTGATAGCCGACATGTTTTGTCCTCTGAGGGACTAAGTTTTCCTTTTGTCTTTATTCATATTGTCCTTTTACAGATATGTTCTACCTGATATATATATATATATATATATATATATATATATAAACAAGAATAGACAAAAGGAAACTCTTATGTTGATGCATTTTGTTCCTTGCGGAATTCTATCAAAAGCAAATGTAGTAATTTATTGAGAAACCTGTAATTATTCACACAGAAAGACACTTATTTCTTTTATTAATATTGTCTTTACAGATATATTTATTTATATCTGAATTTTTAGCCACACACACATATATTATATAGTGTGCGATGGCTAAACTGTCATCTAAATGATGCAAAAATGAAAATAACATTGACATTTCATTTTAACAGATATATTTACTAGAATTACACAAAAATACCTTGAAATACTAAAGAGTAAATTTATTCAATAAAATCACCATTGGCTTCAATCACGGCCTTCAGACGACTTTGGAATCTCCTGCAACTCTTCTGGACACTCTCCTTGTTTAAGTTGAATCCTGCCATAATCCTTGCCTTCAGTTCATCTTTAGTGTTACAAAGAATTTTGTTGGTCTCTCACTCAACTGTGCCCCACACATAATAATCAAGAGGCTGCAGTCTGGGGAGTTAGGTAGCCAGATGTAAGGTCATAGAAATTGTCAGACAGCCATGACTAGCTTATGTGGCATGGTGCAGAGTCCTGTTGCCAGACATAAAGTCTTCCAGTAGCCACCCTCTTGACTCAGGGCAGAACTACCTCCTCAAGGCACTTGATGTAGGCCACTGTGTTGAGGCAGAGGGCCTTACCAACAAGTTCTTATCAGAATGATCAGAGTGAGTTTTCCAAGCTGGCATACCTTTATAATCACCATTAGACTACTCTTTTTGAATCCTCTACACTGTCCTCAGATTGACACCCAAAAATTCTGAAATGTTTGTATTGGAGCTTCTGGCACAAATGCTAAGCAGTACACCATGCTGTTTTTCCAAATTTCTGATGGAATCAATTGCATCATGGTGCTCTTTTTCTCACAGACGGTGCCCAACTGACTCTACTATATTGTGCAGTCAACAAAATCAAAACCAACAACGTGCATGCACAAAATTAATAATATAAAATGGCAACAATTTACCATCACACCTTGTATATGCACATTGTAGAAATAGGAATAAACACTGATGTCTGAAGTTCATATTGAGACATGAAATTGCCAGTCACTATGCAGTGTTGATTCTTATGTCCATACTGTCTGTACCTATAAATGCTCTATTACAATATGAACATTCTTTGTCTATAAATATGAAAATGTTAAGATTATATATATATATATATATATATATATATATATATATAGAAAAGGTAACAAATCTGTTGATATATAATCCAAGTCGATGTTCAAATGTTGAAAGTATAAGTAATTCTAATTTCTATATCCCCTCTCTATAACCTCTTTACACTATTTTAATTATAAATTTTTCCCTACTCTAAGATCTCCCCAAATCTCTTTCTATTAATCCCTTACATCCTTTGATCTCTATATTTTAAAGTTATTTTTAAACCTCTTTTTATTCCTCTTTTAATTTTAAATTAATATTTCATTCTTCATATAAGCCCAAATTAATTTCATAAGGTTAATATTTGTGTTTAATTTTATAAAACTTCTTCCCTTTAAGACAAATACCTTCCACCCTCCCCTGACCCCTGCCTTGTGCCTTTCGTCTGAATGAAACATTGAAATGGATAAATTCTGTAGTAGTTTTTTGTCAATTATTTATTTTAGCTTTCACAGTTAAATTTCTATTTCTGAAACAAAATCAGTCCACACCGGGGTTGATAAGACAGATGACCGATATCTAAGTCTTTCGAAATAGGCTATTACCCATATGAGGTGATTTTTGAATTTATTGTTTATTAATTTTATATATGGAGAAAGAGGTGGGGTGTTAGAAAGGATGGAAATGAAAGAAAAACAAAAAATCACGTTTACTGGCTGTATGTCAAAAGACCTGAGATGGAAAGGTATAAAAATTGCAATGCATTAAATTCAATATGGAGAGAGAGAGAGCAAAAGAAAGATAAAAGAGAAGATGAAATAGGAAATATTTGCAAATTCCTGTTTTATATATGAATAATTCTTGTTTGTATAACATTTAGATGAAAAAACATGAATGAGAAAATAAAAACTGGTGAGCATAAAGGAAACAAGAAGATAATGGCAAAGTGTGAGAGTCAATCAGAGCCATGAAATAATGGATAATCTTGGTTGTATTGGAAAGGATAAGGGATAGAATGAGAAGATACAGATAAAAAGTGTGAGAAAATCAGAAGCAGGAGATAATGGATAATTTTTGTTGCATTGGCAGGGATAAGGGATAGAATGAGAAAATACAGGCAAAAAGTGAGTGAAAAGTAGAGGCAGGAGATAATGAATAATCTTAGTTGCCAGCACACACATGGGTGCAGCCTGTTGACATACTTCCTCAGACATGAGGATCTAGAGAATTATCAGGAGGCACATTCTGATGTAAAAAGATACAAGATTTCTGCAAAAATGTTTCAACTATTTAATATTAATGACAAAATATCCCCATTTTCTTTAAAATCTTACACTAATTCCAGTGTTGTTTCCACTTTTAAAAACTGTTTGCAAAATCCACTTTCAAGATTACTATCAGCTGCTTTCTTGTATTCTCCTTAATCTCATCAATGATCTTTTCAAGGTTGATGGTTAAAAGTTGCAGGTACACAAATTTGGACTGTACTGTGGATAATGCAATGTTTTGTCAAAAAATCCTGCACAAGATATGAATAATCTACCGACTTGGTCATTGTGAACATGATGGTCTCACAATATACAAAATCACTAAATAATATCTTATTATTGACCGAGTTTCTATTCATGCATGAGCAGTAAAGTCCCCTTGCAACTTAGTTGCCAAGTTGAATCAAAACCATGTTCTCGAGATAATCAAAATGGCTTGATGTAATCCAAACAAAACCTTGTATGTTACCAAAATTGTATCAGGTAGGAGGAAGATGAATTTGGGAGAAATTGCAGAAAAAAAAATACTGCGATAAAACTAAAGTAGTTTAATGCATGTATAACTCATAAAAACAACATTTGCCAGCGGAAGTGCAAAAGGAAAAGAGAGAAAATGAGAAAGTTCTATTGTGCTAAATAAAGAACCAGGTTGCATTTTATGGGAAGATAAAAACAGGTTTTTGTTAATTAAAGAGAAATGTCCAATATGGAATAAAAGAAGCGGAAAAGATTTTTAAAAAGTCAAGGGAAGAGAGATGAAGAAATGTAAATCACAGAATTTTAATAATGGAAATCAAATATTTATTTCCTCAGGAGAAGATTTTATGTTCAGCAACCTTAATGAAATATGTGTGTGTGTGTGTGCATGCACAGGAAAAGATACTGAAATTTCCTTGATCCAATCTCTTATGTGCCATCTCCTCTTGAGAACAACCATGGTTCTCCACAACTTCCCATCCTTTGTAGCCCTCAGTTTATGCTATTTTTTTTTTTTGCTATTTCTCTTAATCCCTGTTCTGCCAACCATTTACACAAGCTCAATAAGTAAGTTATGTGCTGCTTTCCCCTAGCCTTCTTGTGAGTGTCACATTCTCCAAACCATCTTTCCTCAATTAGGTACTCTAGAAATTTCAACTATCTCTTTCAGGTGATAAGTGGCCTTTTTGTTACTTCAAAACTTTGTTGTAGCTCAGGTGTTCAGTCCAGGGTATTCTCAACATCCTTCTGTAGAACCACATTTCTGCTGCCTCAAATTTCTTCATCTGTGTTGATCCAGTTCCCAAAATCAGTATTTTTATTAACAAAGAATTTTTCAGCACTTTCTTGTATACACTACGTCTGCAAATCAATATTCTTGCAATAATACTTCTATTAACCAATTGATGTTGTTAATGTTTCCGGGATATACTTAGAATTCTATGATATAAATCCGATTCAAATTTTTTGCTTACCTTTATCCTTATTGAAAATACAGAGCACCACAGAAATATCTACCACATAATGGTAAGACATTAGCTAAATCAAACATTAATTGCAACATTTATTTTTGATTTCCACAGAGTTTTGCTTCAATATTATTTTCCATTCTTATCTGCATCACTTTTAGTAATGGACTACAAGTTTTCTGTTGAATTCTGTCCAGGGAAACTGGGAATCATTCTATTAATTTAGTCATTTCTTCAGAAACCTTTTTTGGCAAAGTGATCAATAGCTTTACCAAATATGAACAGTCATTGTCTTTTTTGAATGTACATTTTAGTTTAAAGCTTCTTAGATCTGACTTGTAACACAAAAAAAATGACTTTACTGAATTTACAAGAGTTCTCTGTCTTTATCTTCACCTTTGAAAAGAGCATAAATTTTACTGACTAAATATACAATCCATCACTAAAGATGCTGGAAAAAATGGATAGCTTTTTATTCCATATCACAAAGTCTTCTCATTCTCTTTGGCTCCCTGTAGCTCCTTACATCTTAGTGGCATTATTGTCTTGTTTTGGCTGAATTGATTAGAAGGGAGTACTTGACACCACCTGCCATGCTATATATTTAAGAGAGTCACAAAGACCAAAAAGGAAGTCGTGGCATTGAAGCTGACCAGACAGCAGTTTATCCACAGGGTGCAGATTTTTCTAGTTGAATGCTTGTGGTGTAATGCAATGAAAATAATTCTTTGGACAGATTGTTATCCAATAAAAAAAAAATAACAAAACCAATGAGATTGAATTGTTGCAATTGGCTAATTTTATTCAGTTATATTCTTCTCATAAGGACTGGCTCGAGGTAAGCAACGAAAAGATGAGATGACATGAGATGAAGAGGCAAACAGTCTAATTGACATGAACCTTTCTTTTCATATGACAGGTGAATGTTCTTCTTGTTTAGGCTGCTAGGGACAACTGTCTTATAGAGTATCAGCCTTCTTTGTCTAGTCAGCTTTTGTCTAAAAAAGCAATTCATCAAGAACCTAGCTGACCTGGTTCTTGTGAGGTCCACTCCACTTAGCTGCTCATCTTTGCTAAGATGATAATTGTGAAAACGATTTTTGTAACATCCTGCAGATATCTCCTTAACAAGCATACCTGGGCTAGAGCTGTCCAATCCCCTCTTTCTAGCCATGACAGAGTTCAAAAGCCTTGTAGGTGAATAATTATTTTCCACACTACAGCCCCTTTCCACAAATATCAAAAGTCTATCATTACTCTGTTGCTATTTCCATAGAAAATGTTCAAATCTACTTACTCTAATTTCACCAGTTTAGACCTTTACAAGGTCTTTGCCATTACACAGGATTGAACCTTCCTCATTCCCTTTGTATTCCTTTGGTAAAAAGTATATTCAATTCAGACATTTTCATGAAGACTGCTGTTTTGTGGAACCAACTCCCAAGAGGATGCTTCCCCAGCCACTACAATTTTAACCACTTCAAGTCTAGGGTCAACCATTACCTATCCTACATATGCTAAAAATCTTAAAATTCTTATGTCCATAAAACATCACCATTCAATAACCCTTTACCTTGAGTAGCTTGTAGGCCTTGTAATACAAGACTAGAATATTACTTCAATTCTGTTGTCTTCTAAATCTTGTTTTGAAATTATATCTTTCTTATAGCCTATAGTAATCTTTATATATCTGAAATGAAATATTGATAACTATATTATTGTAGATATTTTTTACAATTTGAAGAACAACACTTGAGTAATAAAATCTCACAGTCAAATAAGTTATTTTATCTGTTTTTATTAGAAATATTTATTTCTAATATATTCTGAAAAACTTGCCAACAGGAGCTGATTTAATATCACTTTTATTGAGAAAAGCCTTAACTTGCATAATAAAATATGCCATGGTGTGTCTATCAATCTTTATGGACACAAACATACAAAGCTAAAAGCCTATTTATAGAATAACAACAAAGAAGAATTCCTATTATTTTGTTCTTATAAAAAACACATTAGCTAAAAGTCAACTGCATTAAGATTACATATTTGTTGCCAGTCAAAATTGTTTCAGGTAATTTTCTCATACATTTTCATTCAGTTTAATCAAATTACTTTCAAGTTACATAATTTTAAAATATCTTTCATTCAATCAAATGATTTGTTACATTTCATATCACAAACAACCAAATCAACTTTATGGAAGAGTTCAACAGAAACGCTATTTTCTTCAATTAAAATGTATTTTTTTTCTATCATATAATTTGTAAAACAATTCTGAGGCAGTGAAAGGACAATTTTGCTGAAAATGGATTGGATACCAGTCACTTAAATCCATTGTGCTATCCTAAAACTGGATCTTTGTTTTATTAGGCTTTTTTGGATTTTGGGGAGCAAAAAAAAAATATCTCTGGATGAAATAAGAAACTTGATTGAGATTCATCAAATTCTGAGCTATTACAGTTTATCTATTACAGGTAGGATTTATTAAATAAGTAATGATTACATTTAAAGTGACAAAGCAAATAATAAAAGTATATATTGAAATTCACTGGAAATTATTTTACTACAAAAATGCATTAGAATTATATATTAAATATATCAAAATTGTCATTCACTCTCATGATTACATAGAGTGACACAGCAAATACTAAAGGTTATTGAATGTAATAAGGTTGCATGTTTGTGTATATTTTATATCAGTGCATGTTTAATATATAAACAAAAAATATACAAGCATAGAAAAACTTGAGTTTCAACTAGACTTTTCTTCTTTTTATGGTGACTGTAGTGAAACACAGTTCTTAATGTGTCTAGTGGGTATGTCCATTTTCTTTCTTGATTCAGAAGTAAGTTAGGATAACAATGGTTAAAATGGTTGAGCGCAAATCAGCTTTGTACTGAGTTTTAAAGACCAATTCACTTACTTCATGAGTAGGGCTGCCAAAACATCCAAATACTGTCATTGGAAAGTGGACCTAGGAAACTAACATTAATGGATTTTACTTTATGAGTAGGTCAGTGAAAACACATCTGAACAATGTTGTTGGTAAGTGGAAAAGAGATTCTGTCCATTCCGGAAGTGGGGTCATAAAATCATGCATGTGACCAAAACCCATTTTCCGTTTTCTTTATGGGAAAATTTTTTTTCATTCTTTATTATTATTTTATTTATTAATTTTATTTCATTTTTCCCACAAGGAATATACAGAAATTCACTGGAAATTATTTTACTATAGTATTAAAATTATTTATTAAGTAAATATATCAAAACTTCATTCACTGTAATGATTACATATTCAGTGAAATAGCACATACTAAAAGTATATATAGAAATTCATTGGAAATGATTTATAGGATTATTTCACAGGCATATCTTGGAGATATTTTAGCTTTATTTCCAAATGATTTCACTAAAGTAATTCCCATAAATTTATAGGTTTTTCAGTGCATATAAAAGTTAATATGATAATGTAATCAATTAAGTGCACAATAAGATTAAATCTAAGGAGATAATGTATATATAAGTAAAAAAAATATTTTATTGCTCATAAAATGCAATACAGGTAAAAAGTGAGCAAATGCAGTTGGAAAAATGGTGGCAATTGACTTGCTTGCAAGAAACCATCAATTTGTGAAAATTACAATATCTCCAAAATATAATCAATGACTGTATAATTAATTGAACAAAAAAACATTAATTTCACATAGAGAAGTAATACAACAAATATTTTTAATACTCAAAGTCACCCAATGCAAGGTTCGAGAGCCACTCAAGGTAGAAAGTTAATGTAAATGATAATGAATAAGGAGTGCAAGATGAATGAAAAAGGAAGATTATGGGAATAGTTATAGAAAATGATTATAGAAATTCATTGGAATTTATTTGAAAGTTTTTAATGCCATGCATTCAGATATTCTATGATATCACAGGTAGGACTTCAAAAATTTAAACATTCATTTTAATAATTACATATTGAGTAATAAAGAAAAATGGAAAAACTGAAACCATGTACAAGAGTCAGATGAGATCAAAAATGGTGTATTGCTGCCATATCTAATCTGGAGCTACCCAATCCTCTTTTTCCAACCTCTTTCCTACAGATGAAACTTTGCAAAACTATAGCTACTCTATTGCAATTTCAACAGCAAATGTTCTGACAAATTATATTGCCAAGTTCTACCAGTTCAGAGGCTTACAGCTTAGACCTGCCACGTCATGTAAACATCCTCATTGCCTTTGTATTCCATGGGTCAGGAGGAAGTTCCATTCAACCAGATTCTTCCCAAGAGCTGCTACTTTGTGGAACAGACTCCTGAGAGGATGCTTCCCCAACCCTTAAAATTTTAATTTCATCGTCCATGGTTAACCTTTATCTATACTACATTTCATTATTTATAAACCTTCACCTCCTTTTATATCCATAAAACAACCTCATTCAGTAAGTTTCTGCCATGACTGACTCTTGGGGCTTGTATTGGTGAAAAACAGCATTAAAAAATGTTCACTGTTTAGAAAATTGAATTTATTCTTTGCCTTTTCAGTTGTTTCTACAACATTTCAGCTGACCCATTCTACTGCTTACACTATTTACATTGTTCAGACTGTTGTCCTCATCCCAATGTTTCAGCTATTGTATGTGCCAACCTTCTTCAGGTGATTGGAAGAAGGCTGAAGCATACAACAGCTGAAACATCGTGAATATAGCAATGAAGGCAAGGACAACAGTCTGAACAATGTAAATAGTTACAGTACCTCATCTCAGAAATAGAGACAGAGCATTCTACTGCCTTTTTCAGTTACCAACTCAAGGGTCAAGAGAAATATTAATGCCCAGAAATTAGTGTTACTGTCAAATAAAACACGGATTTTATATAACTATTTAGTGAGTTCAGTTCTGGTAACAAAGTAGCCTACTCTGAAATTTCTTAATAATTTTCTTTTTCATATTACAATTAATTAACCTCTCCAGGTAATGAATATGATCAAAAAATTACTTTTCAAAATTTTATGATGTTTGTTATGCAAATTCATTGTAAATTGTTCTCTTTACATATACAAAAAGGAATAAACAAAATAAAAAATAAAGGAAAATAAATGGAAATACTCAAACTGATAATAACAATAATAAAATTAAAAGGTAAGTAAAAAATAAGCTTGAAATTCATATTTCACAGCTGTTTTCTAATTTAATATGCAAACCTTAATTAAACACAACACAGGAAAACGTTAAGTAAAAATAGTCTTTAAATAATAATTTTTTTTAACTGTTGTAGCATACCTATGGATGATAATGGGTATGTCCCGATTGAAATAAATACAGTAGTAAATACTGTATGTTGGTCTGCAGTTGGAGATTCTAGCAGTTGACTACTTATTCTATGCGCCACTGGCAAATCTTATATATGTTGTTCTTGTCCTAATTATCATCATTCATTACCAACCATCGTGTGATTATTCTATTCAATAACCTTCTCTAGGTTACAACAAACTTGAAATTATTTGAAATTTTGTGAAGTCAGTAAGAAATATGTTTTATCTTAAAAATGAGTGAAAATGAAAAGTAATTTTTAAAAAAATTGATATTCATGACCTGATGTGACAACTCAA
Source organism: Acanthosepion pharaonis (assembly GCA_903632075.3). NCBI lineage: Eukaryota > Metazoa > Mollusca > Cephalopoda > Sepiida > Sepiidae > Acanthosepion > Acanthosepion pharaonis. The sequence continues at coordinate 241,138 of CAHIKZ030000117.1, forward strand.
TAGTAATATGATAAAAAAAAAAATTGAAAAATATAAATTTCTCTGAGGTGTGTGTTTCTATAGAATTGCTACCATTTTATATCTAGATATCACTATAATCAGAAATTGCAATATAATTTTCAACATAATTAAATATGGTCATTCATTCAGGGCAAACCGAGGTAACAATAATATGGCCATTGGGAAACAGGCTGAAACAACCTCTTGCTGCTGTCTCATTGCTTGATGTTTTGATAAAGGCCATATCGTTATGATATTTGTAGAAGTGTACACATATAGTCCATCAGAAGTTGTTATGCAAATTATGTAAATTACTGAATTTGCTTTGAAGAATTTGTCAAATTTTAAGCGATTAATTTAGACGTCAAAACAAAGCTAAAGTTAAATTTTTAGGTAGTTTCAATATATTAAGATTATTGGATTTATTATAAAAACTGTAGTCTGAAGTTATTATGCAAAACCAGAAAATCGCATTTTACTTCAATAAGATAATAAAATCAACAATTGATTAACACATGTTTTTGAGGCATTTACATTTTAATATGGATCATTGTCTTCAATAACAATCATCAATCTATTATCCTTTGATTTTGCTATATTTTTTTTTTTTTTTTACTTCAGCAGGTTCAATTTCTGACATAGTAGTTTTAATTGCTTCTCATAGGTCTGCTTTGCTGTTATATTGTTTGTCACCTTCATATAATTTCATCTTCACAAGTGACCATAGAGTTTTGATCGGATTCAGATTGGGACTTGATGGTAGCCATTTGATTATCTTCTCTCCTGTAAACCTTTCAAGATCAAAATATATTCACCATATCAAAATCATAATTCACCTTCATACATAAAAAAGACACATTATCAGGCATAAATACACATTTCACTTTGAAACTGCAAGGCTGAAAAAGTAATAAAAAAAAAAAAAGTCTTTTTCATGAAATCACAATAGTTTGCACTGTTCAGTTTAACTTCTTCATCGACTTTAAATGGATCAATAATGATTTGGTCAACAATTCCAGCCCATATCATAATACTGCATCAGATAAAATCCATCTTTTGGCTCATCCATCAAGTCCATTGAATGTCACCTGGGATTTGTCCATGTAAATTACTCTAGAAAAATCAATTTTCATTTATTTCTTGGCCCAATTTTGATGTTTGAAAACAATTGCTTTGCAAAAATGTGTTTGCTGAGATTTCTTGACAGATCCCAATTTGCAAAGTATTTTCCATCTTTTGTCCTTCTCGTCTAACTCAATTCCAAAGATCTGAGCACTGGTCAAAAGTGATTCTTTCGCTATAACTCACTTTAGTTTATGTTCTCCTCAAGAAGACAAGTTCTTAAAACCTTTTCTTTTGCTTCTAGTTCTAAACTAAAGTATATTTTCAACAGCCCCATTTATTGTTCAATGATTTCTGCAAAGCTCCTTTGATATTTCCAATGTAGACATTCCCTCAGTTTACAACTTTGTTATTTTCTGTTAGAATTTGCTAAATATTTTCCATTAGCATATATTATGGAAAAAGAAAAAATAGTTTTTATTAGATTTCAAAAGCCTTAAACTAATTATAGTTTAATTAAAAGCTGCAGTTTTTATAATAAATCCAATAACTTTAATAAAACATGTTGAAACTACCTAAAAATTTAACTTGTGCTTTGTTTTGTCATCTAAATTAATTGTTTACAATTTAACATAAGTTATTTAAAGCAAATTCAAGTTATTGAGGTTTATGTCATTTGCCTAATAACTTCAGACGGATTTGTGGAGTCACTAACATCATCTCAGCAGGAATAGCCTCATGTTCAGAGGGATAAAAACATACAGAGAAATAACATTAAAATCATGTTAAATTGTAAATTAAAATCATACAATTTTATTTATTTTTTAATTCATATCATATTATAACAAGCAATAATCCAAGGAGAGGAAACGGCCATTGTGATCTTCCAAAGGTTGGTAGAAAGAAAGAATGAATTCAGAGTTTTGGGCATGAAGTACGTTTTCAGACAGGAATGGTTTCTGTTGCATTCTGGGAAAAAAAAACTTTTATTATTTTGGCTTATTTATTTTAAACGTTTTAATGTTGTTTTATCTATGATATTCATTATTAGTAGTATTTTATATTTTTATTTAATAATGTTCCTACAGATTTTTGGTCTGAGATCCTTCCCTATGACTGGTACTATGTCACATAGTATTGTCACATATTACGCCCAAATGTTTTAACTGATTGATAGATTCTTTGAAAGAAACAGAAAGGCACACAGATGATTTTGCAAATTGTGTGTGTGTCTCTATGTATGCATACATATTTCTTATTGTTGGATACATAGCTGAGTGGTTAGAAAATTTGCTTGCTGACCATGAGAGCTGGGTTCGAGTCTCAACATAATTGATTTATCAGGAAGGTAACTTCTTGATGTTATTGGTCTGGAGGAAGAGGCAATCCCATTGTGCAGCACCTTTGGAAAGTGCCTGAAAACTATACCACAGATTGACCTAAGCCTTGTGAGTGAATTAAAATGGAAGCCTTCAGGAGTGATCAATGGTTGTCCTAGCACAAAATCACAAGTGAAAGGAGGGTTTGAGTGTGCTGGCCTTGTTCAGACTGTTGATCATACTTGATAATGTGCCTTGTAGGATTGTGCCTGACAGGAATCAGACCTGTAATCGTTTTTACATCAGGAAAATCACTTCTACAACTGAACCATAACATTACCAGTTTGACCATGTGAGACCATCTTGATAGAGAAAGGTTTGCATTACCTATTTAAAGAATGACAATCTTTTGGTAGGACATGTTCATATATATGCTAGCTTCATTCCCATACCAAAAATGTAAACAATTTTTAAACAAATTTTTTTGATCAAACATTATTTCTTATAACTACAAGCCTTATTTTTAGTGGGTAGACATGTTTGAGTTGATATCAAGATGGCCTCCCATGGCTATAACTTAGGAGAAATGGATTCATGCCTTTTCAAACAGTATTAGGGTTAAGTGAACACAATGCAGGTACATCAAAGATTGTTATATAAACCAGTACCATATATCTTATGTTATATGGAGAAGATATGGCTTATGGCCACATCATGTTGAAATACTGGCATGAACACTAAAGTTAAGCAACATTAAGTATCAGTATTTAAATGGGTAACTGTTTGGAAATACCAGGTGCTGTAAGCTTGGATGTGCAGCTGGTGTAAAGGATAACGACTTGGAATTTAGAGAGTTGAGTTCCAATTACATTTCGGTTCATTATATTTACTTACTGCAAATAGTTTCAGGAAAGGTATGAATGTAGTTATGTGCCATGCGTGATACACACTTAGGTGATCATGTATCTTTCAAGACATGACTGATAGTTTTTCTCATTTTACTCTCAGAGTTCCGGCAGTTATTTTTCTGTGTCTACCATCAACACAAAGTCATTTGCGTATCTTGCATTATTAAGATTATATCAACTAATACTTGACATTTACACTTGTCTCATTCATTTTGGGATAAAATTTGGAAAGTAGAGCATTAAATATTCACATTTCAAGTACACTTGATTCCAAGTGTTCCAAATTACTTCAAGAAAAGTGCCACAAAATAAGCTGATGCAATTTAGATTTTCTCCAATCAAGAATAATTATCTTACAATTACAAAAGTTAATTAGTTAATATTTATCTAGCATTTTTAATTGCCACATAAATAAAGGTTGATAATCTCAATCTAATTTATTGTAAAAAAAAAAAAAAAAAAAAAAATTTTCTTTGAAGTGAGGAGATTAACACACGGCAATTTGGTCAAAAAAAGAATTTATGATTAAACCAAATGTGTGCTTCTTTGGAAAAATAGAGAAAATATCATGGACCATGTGACAAAGAAATTGCTCAAATTGTAGAGGACATGATGAGGATAGTAGGCTTGGAGTGTCTAAGACTCACAGGGCATACTGAAGCAAAGGGAAGCAGTGAGAAACTTACTTGATAAATTTGTGCAACTGAATGGAGGAAGAAGTGTCAGCAATCAAATGAGAGGATGCCATGGACAGCAATCAAGCAAAGGAATGCCATGGAGAGCAATCAAACAAGAGGACGCTGTGGAGAACCATGACTGTCCATGTCCTGAAGGAAGGTAGAATAGTGATAGAGAATCTAGAAAATTTTTTTCCATTACATTTTTGCTATCCTATTTTAATGTTGGAAACATAATTTTTGATTTTGTGAATTAAAATCAAGTGCTGCTACAAAAGTCCTTTCTTTTATGTGCCATGTCACTTCAGGCCATGGGTAATAATGGCTCTTCACAACTTCCTGTTCCTTGAATTATAAGCAACATTTTACTTTACCATCCCCTTTCGTCTCTTTCATTCACACAATGTAGAGATGAACTTGACATGAAATAAAACTTTTCAAATTTATTATTATTTTTAAGAAATGAAATGAAAACAAGTTATAAATACAAAAAAATTTCTTAAATTGAAATTAAATGAAACAAATTTTACATTGCAATAAACATATGTTATCAGTAATGATAATATATATAGTTATTATCGCATGATAATATATTTAGTTATTATCGCAATTATATATCAAATAGTAAAATGCTTTTATTTGCATTTCACACATTCAATTTATGATATCAGTGGTTCCCAAACTTTTTTTTTTTCCGACTGGTATTTCAGAATGAAAAATTGCTTGCACCTCATCAAATTTTATGTGTTAAAATGTACATTTAAAAGTAAAACAACAGAGAGAGGGTTAAAGGCAGATCATCACGGATTTGAATTCAAAAACATTATCATTGTTAACTCTCTCCTCCAATTTGCAGACCCTAGTTAGTATATTCTTAATACTTGATATAATGCAAAAATATCAAAATCGGTCAATTATTTATAACTATTTATACTGGGACTCATGCACGCAATTACAAGTAATCCATAATATTATTATACATTTTGAAATCCTATTTATTTTTGGCATATGATTTTTTTGAAACTGTTTCTAAATCTTTGATTGTCTTTCAATCATTTTGCCTCACCTGCTATCCTCCTCACCTAGGAGGCAAACTACACTATTTGTGAACCACTGCTCTATGCAATCCAATGATATAATTTTTTCTCATGTTAATAAGTACAAAAAGTATTTTATTTTTTTTTATAACTTTATGCTACTTTCATTAAATTGAAGCTAAAATTAAAACTTCCATTGATTGTTTTTATGGCTTATCAACCCACTGCAGGTTATTTAAAGCCAGAAAATATTTTTAAATCGTAAGAATTTTGAGGAGGAAGATAATAATGATTTAGTGATACAAGTTTTGCTAATTAACCGATTACTGGGGGTGGAACAGTGGATTCATACCTTTACTAAGGATATATAAGTGAATATAACAAACCCAACGGGAATTGAAACTCAACTTACCAATTACACCACCTGCACATCCAAGCTCTTACAGCATCTGATATTCCTAAGTGGTCACCCATCTAGGCTCGATATTGCTTAACTTTGATTGTATAGGGAACCAGTGTTTTGAACATAAGGCTCAAAACTTGCTTTTTAAAGAAATTTAGCGTCTCTTCATGTTTTATATGATCATGGCTCTCCACAAATTCCTTTTCTTTATTATCTGTAACGTGACATGCCTTTTTGGGAAAGAGTAGCAAAAGGCTAGCAATATTTTATCTGAGGGAAAGGGATTGTAGGTGGAAAACAATTCATTATGCAAAAAACTGAGCAAATGCTTTTTGAACTTTTGTCATATTTGTACATAATGAGACCAGTCAACCCAGCTACAGAACCCCAAAATATATCCCAAACAACTGTATAAAAACAAAAAAAAATTACTTTTACTCACTTAAAACAGGTTTTAGACTCTTTGGAATATTGGAATGGTATGGAATCGATATAGTGGGAGGAACTTAATTTCTCATATTATTAAGTAAACAAATTAAAGCTTACGGCCATATTACATTGAAACATTGGTTCTTGTATAGTCACTAAAGTTTATTTGTAGAATTTGTATCAGTAAATCATTATTATCTCCAAAATATTCTTGCAATCAAAAAATATTTTCTGGCTAAGCCTAACTTAACCAGACCATAATAATGAAACACCCCTTGAGGCTTGAGGTCACTCATTGAACAAATACTTTGTGATTTGAATTTATCACTCTAAACTACTCTTAAGTAAGGAGGGTGGAGGACATTTTTCTGACAACCCTGCCCAGCTCTGAGCTAGGTTTGACTGTTTGCCAGCTGTAGTCAGCAATTACAAATGCTAAAATTAGCCATCTAAATAAGGCAAATAAGATCTTAAGGCATGTGAAAAACACACTTGGTGCCATCCAATTTTCAAGACTTTAAAATCTGAGAGATTTAAAGATTGTAATATATACTAATGCAAGTTATGCTAATCTTCTGGATGGGGGTAGTCAAGAAGGACAAACTATTTTACTTTTTTTTTTTTTTCACTTCCTTTGTACATTTAGAACAACTACACTGTTACTAATTGTTAATTAATCCTGCAACACCTTTTCTCTTTTCGTTTATGTTTCCGATTCAGTAATATTTTCTCCCATTCCTTCATGGTAGCCTCATTTATAGCATGGAGAGTAACTCCACTTGCCCTAAGAATTATGAACATTCCATTTCTCAATTTTCATACTTTTTCTGGAGCTCAGGAAACAGTAATTATTATAGTTGGTTCGGGATTTTACTAGCACACTTGTGTATTGTTTAAAAAAAATAGAGTACAGTTTTCTTTTTAATTCTTTCCAGATAATGTTTATTTCATGTCATATCAACTCCTTATGGATTATTTAATGCTAAAAATTAATTTTCTTGTGAGTTTTGAAGTAATACAAATATAATATGTTATTCTGCTTTCACAATTGAATACATGACAGATGATACTTTTGTGCATATGCATGTTTGGGTGGATAGAATTACTTATAGTGGTGATAATGATTTTCTAAGTACGGCTTAGATGTGGAACAAAGCTGAAAGTATGGGGCACCCAGTGAGGATCGAACTCACTACTCAGTCGTAATTGATCTAGCAAGACAAGCTTTCTAACCATTACACCACATCGAGGTGCCCAACTCGCCGCAGTGATATGTGTATTTCATGTTGTAGTTTTGTTGAAGTTATATTTTGGAATACACTTTGATTTCTTTAAGAAATTGTTGGATATTATATGGATTAATATCATGAAAGAGTTCTTTCATTTTGGCTGTTTAGTTGATTGGTTTTGTTTAGCGGCATATTAACACCTCTACAAGTTATTTAATGCCGAAATCTAAGTATATTGAACACAATCTTATGGCATCAACTAAATATATTTTGAACGCAGTTGTATACTTTCAACTACAAATAAAATATATTGTTGGTCATTTTACTATAAATATGTATTGTTGGTAATTTTTTTTTTTTTTTTTTTTTACATAAAAATGTATTGCTAGTATTTTTACTATATAAATGTATTTTTATACTTTCATAGTGTTTTACTTCAGGGTTCACCATTTGCCCATAGCTGGTATCCTAACAGGTGCTACTACCCCAAGTCAGGATGGATCTGGAAACAACAACTATCAAGTGATGGTCCTCCAAAACCTCTATTCTTCTGATCCAAGGCCCTGCTGTCAAATGTAGTTTATAATTGTATAAATTAATATATAAGTATAATTATCATTGTATAATTTATTTACAGAATATGCACCTTTTTATTTAGAGTTGAGTTTAGTATGATATCCCAGCAATGGTAAAACGAGTGGTTTTGGTTTTGTTTGTATTGTTTTATGGCATATCAACCTCAATGGGTCATTTAATGCCAATAACTTTTTTTTTTCCTGGTAATATTTTTGTTTTGTCAAAAATCTACCTCTGTTAATATTTTTTCCTCAAAAACACATAGCTGGTAATAATATTTTTTCCTCAAAAACCTATTGCTGGTAATAGTTCTTTTCAAAAACGTATTGCTTTTAATAGTTTTTTTTTTTTTTCTTCAAAAATTTTTTACAAAGTATTTCTGGTATTAAAGCCTATTTTTACACTTTTATAATGCTTTTTACCTCAGTTTCGAGGGTAACTATTTGCCCATAGCTGGAACCCTAACAGGTGCTACCACCCCGAGTCAGGGTGGACCTGGGAACACCAGCAATTAAGAGGTGGTTCCATGCTCCTCAAAACCTCTTGATCAGAGGCCTCGCTGTTGGACATAGTTTATCATCTTACCCAGGACACGGACGTAGTTTATCATCATACCAAAGACAGCAATTAAAAAGACAGACAGAATCTCTCCAAACATAGCCATGGGGCCTATATAAAGTATGGGTTCCCCTGCAGTAGAAATCCCTGCAATGAGAAGTCTGACTTCCTATTTGTGTACTTTTGGCTGGCCCTTGTTCATAGCATGTCCTTTTGTTTTCCCTGTTTTATCACCTGCAGGAAGACAAAATAGTAGAAATGATTGATGATATTCTCTCCATTCATTCGTCAGCTAATATTCACATTTGTGATGATTTCAATAGTCAATCTTGGTGAAGTTGTTTAATTGCTGCTTTTAAAAGGATTGTTTTTGAAGTCCATAGAAGGTCTCTAGTATGTGTCTTGTTTACAAAAATGAAATTGAGCCTTTATTCCATCAAAATTTCCCTTCATCAGCCTCCTTAGTGTCATTAGCAAAGTTTTTGAAGCTATCATAAAGAAAATTGTTGATCACCTCAACAAAAATAAAAACTCTTGAGTGACAAACAGTATGGTTTTTGTTCTTCTAGGTACTCTGCTGATGTCCTAACTATTATCATACATACAAACTCTCTTTTCCTATGGATTGTAAACCTGAAGAGGGCTGAAGAACAGATGGCCTAAAACAGGGTCACAGGAAAACAACAGAAACCATGATCAATTTAGATGTGAGGAAATTAAAAAAAAAAAAAAGGTTTGTTATTATAATGAATCAAAATAAAACTCAAATTTACCACCAAAATCAAAGTCATAAGTATTTTTGATTTTAAATCATTTATTTTTCAAATTTAAATTGAGAAATTATAAAAACAAGAAAAAAGAAACCTTTCTGAAATGAAAAGAATGCTACAATCAAATCAACTATTCAGTATCAACAAATTACTATTGCAAAATAAAAGTTTAAGTAATTAATTAAAAAGTTTTAAAAAAATCCTTTAAAAATATCAATCTTTTATAAGTTTAAACACACACACAGAGAAATCATTTAAAAAATGCCAAAGAAACTAATTTCTTGATTGCCACATTTTTTTTTTTAATTTGATAAATCAGTGAAATCTATTATTAATTTTGACTTATTTTCACTTTCATCTTAAGTTTTTAGTTGATTTTTATTAAAACTTTAAAACTTTATTCAGGCTGTCAATCAGCTGATCAAATTTATTGCAGTGGTTTCAGGGCCTGAGTAAAATTGTAATGAAAAGTAATTAAAAAGAAAGTAAAAATACTTCCCAATTTTCAGTCTTGTTTGTAATAAACTCCCCAAAATAAATAACATCTTTAAAATTTTCATATGAAAAAATCTATTTGCAATAATTTATCAATTTTTTGACTACTACTTTTAAAATTGAAATAACACTTATTGGTACTTTTGTAAGTGTGAGAAAATTCATCAGGGAATCATCACATTTTAAAAATTTCTTAAATATTTGATAGAAACAAATAAATGAGTATTTATGCCAAAACATTAAACAAAAGATTTTTCAACAAATTACCCTAAAAAAGATGATAAACTTTCTACTTAACTGCTGCATACAACATTCATAAATTTATGTTATTGAACAGGTGATTTGGTAACGAGGATAATACATTCTTGGTAAGGTGTAAACTATCTTTGAAATTAAAGTACTTCCACTTAAGTTTATAGTGGGAGAAAAGTTATAAACCAACCTTGATTGAAATTACTGTTGGTTGTGGATTACACAAGGATTTGCATCCAGAAAAAAAAAATGTCTTTCTGAATATTTTTTGCATTTTAGAGCATGAAGACTTGAAAATTATTATTATACAGGGTGTCCATAAAGATCGTGTGCACTTTAAAAATTTATAACTTTATTTGTATTTGCGATAGAAATAATCTGTAAAAATTGTTATAAAGTTTAATGTACCTAGAAGTACATGGAAGTATAGCTAAAATAACTAATGTGATTTCAGGCAAATGTTTTCCATGAACTGCAAAATCGTATTACCCTTTGTATTGCTAATGATGGAAGACATGTGGAAACTTAAATAAAATTTCAATAAAACCTAAAAAATATAGATTTCTTTCTTTCTAATCCTTTTTATAAATTATTTCTATCACAAATAAAGTTATAAATTTTTTAAAGTGCACACAAACTTTATGGAAACCCTGTATATAAAATTTGTTCAGCATTTCTCCTTGGTTACTGTCAGATTTTAACATGATGTTAATGCTTTTAACATTATGACTGAAGTATTTCAGCAGGAATTCTAGATTTTATACAAGCTTGTTAAATGAAAAAGAAAATCCATTATTCATGAATGGCTAATCATGCTCTACTTTTTCATTGGTCAGAAAAAGATGAATGTTAAAATGAAAATTCTCTTGAGCTGTTATTGACTTATTGCACAGATTTGAGGCTGTAGTAATATTACAGAATGTGTAGGCTAAATGACTAACTGTATGGGACTGGTTAGAACTCTGATGATCCCAACAGAGTTGGGATGGTCTCACAGTAATGGGTTATTTTTGTCTAAATTTTGAAATGACCAAAAAAAATGCACAAAAACGGGAAGTTCAGTTGCAGCAGTTGTGAAGAACATTGCTTTCCTCCTTGATTTCTTTGTGGGCTGTTGTTTCAGCAGAGAGACAAACCATTACATAGAGATAGCTAAACTGTTGGCATCCATTCTTTCTATCTCCCTCCTTCCATGAAACCTGAAGTAAATTGTCTGTTGTTGATTTATTCTGTGAGGCAGCATTGTTGTCCCTACTGAGGAAGTGCTTATAGACCACTAGCATTCAGAGATGACATGTAACATAACAGTAAACACAGTGTCAGACTGTCCTCCAGAAGGGTAAGGATCAGAAAACCAGTCTCTCACAACATTACTACTCCAATGAGTTCAATTCTCAGTGCTTTATATCAGACTAAATTTAATTGCCTTGTATTACAGTAATGACATTTTTCATTTATATCTACTAGGGTGGTTTGGTTTGTTTTACAGCATATCAAACTCAATGGGTTATTTAATGCTGACAAAATTTTTATTGCTGGTAATATTTTTTTTTCTTCAAAAATCTATTTCTGGTAATATTTTAAACAAAATGTATTGCTAGTAATAATGTATTTCTTGTAATAATGTTTTTAAAAAAAAAAAAAAAAAAGAAGCATTTCTGGTATTAAAACCTATTTTTACACTTTCATAGTGTTTTGACACCAGTTTGAGGTCAACTGTTTGCCCATACCAGGAACCCTAACAGGTGCTACCACACTCCCTAAAACCTCCTGATCAGGGGCCTTGCTGTCAGACATAGTTTATCGTCTTACTCAGGATGTGGATGTAGTTTATCGTCATACCCAGGATGATACTAGGGTTGTTAAAACTGAAAAATTGCCAGATGTTCTAACCAGAAAGTCCAGAACACATTGTTCAAATTGAAATTTGAATGATTTCTAAAACATTTTTAAGAATATAAGCTTGTCTCATGCAGTTTAGATATGAATAGGATAACAGTAATATCAGCTGTTTCCTTATAAGTGAACATATGACATTCAGTGACCAGCATTACTCTCAGTTGAAGTTTATAAATACTTTCTCTTAAAACTGTTATTTAGAAAAATAGGCTTCTCAAGTTTTTTTTTTTTTTTAAACTATTTCACCCCAAGCAAAGCAATAAAGCCAGTAAGACATTACTGAGTGAGAGAGAATATAAGAAAAAAGTTTTTATCAAGAACAATAAAAGAACAGGAACTAAGAAGACAGAAGATAATGATTGATATTGCATTTAGATCTTTGAAGATCAAAATTGACTAGAAAAATGGATGAACCACAGTTTTGCAATCAAATGCAGGACACTGCATCATGGGAGATAACTCTACTCTTTATACTGTTACAGAATTTTTTTTGTATTGCTACTCTTTTTATAACCATTGAGAGCTGGTCACAATAATTAGGGATTTTGTCTTTCTTTCATACTTGATCTGTAATGATTTATTTTTCAAACACAATGATGATAAATAAATAACAAATTCCAAAAAATTCTCAAGAATCTTTGTGATTTTTGTTTCATGAAGAAAATAAAATAAAAAATCGGGATCTGAATGCATTATTTTTTTTGAAATGTGTAAATTATCTCATTGTTTCAGAGAAAATAGCAAAAATTTTATTAAAAATTTGTGAATATTTGCCAGGCATTGTTTTGTTTCAATTGCAAGTATTATGGAACAGAAAGAGTGATTAAAAATAAAAAAAAAAATCATGATTTCTGAAAGAAAAAATAAGATTACAAAACAATAGCTGTTTCAACCTGCCATGAATTGTTTTAGTCACCATTCATAAAACTGACAGAAAATTTCTAAGTGAGTGAATTTTTAATTGTTTTTATTTCTTCTCACTTTTTGGAATCCTTCAACATGAAAAGGTTATTCTTCAAATGTATTTTTCCTCCAAAAAAAACAAAACAAAAACCAGGTATAGAAATATATATATATATATATATATATATAGAGAGAGAGAGAGAGAGAGTGTGTGTGTGTGTGTATTGGGGCAGATCATTATTCAAACATATATTGTTAAATATAACAGAACAATCTAAACTTTGTATGGTCACTTTAATTTCTGGAGAAAATAAAGAGAAAAATTGTCCAACATTTAGATATTGTTTTATTATTCTGTTCCTTGATCTAAGCTTTTGGTTCAAATGAGCCATCTTCACAGTAGTTATATGGATATTTAAACAAAGATATTCACCATCAAAGATGATATTCTGTTATGTTGACATAGAAGATTCCTACATCGGTTTTTTTGTAGAGGATTTATTTGAAGATGGCTCATGTGAGCCGAAACCTTAGATCAAGGAACATCATAATAAAATCTAAATATTGAACAATTTTTGTTTTTATTTTCTCATGAAATTAAACAGGTCATACAAAGTTTAGAAAAGCTCACAATCAAACATAATAGTCATTTGTTGTCTGTTATATTTAGTAATATATGTTTGAATATATATATATTTTTACAGCAAAAACAAAAATTACCTCAACATAGAGATAGTCTGTTTTGGTCCTTGAAAAAGTGTGGTTGGTTCTGCACAAAACTGTCACCACTATAATCAAATCTCATGTGCTGATGTTGAGTTGTTTGTTCCTAGGAACTGACATGCTTAATCCTCATACATTGAATTCGATAGGAGAGTCAAGTATGTATATATATATATATATATATATATATATATATATATATATATATATATATCATAAAATCACCAAAAACAAAATTAGCAGATGTTCTTATTTGAAATTGTTGGCACTCGTGTTTTTCTTGTTCCAACACCAATTTTGAATTCAGTTTTACATCTGTGCTCTGCTGTTGATTTTCTTTCAATTACACTTCAATTGTGGTTTAGAATACATTTTTGCCCATGAAGAAAAGTCACAGTACAAGTGCTAATGTTAAGCATAAGATAAGGTAGAAATTAATTATTTTAATGAGAATACTGTACGTACATATAATAAATACAGTAATAGGCAATGGGGAGTGCTTATTTGCAGTTTATAGTGTGGTTATATTGACTTAAGTCATTTTTTTTATCTAAATCGTGACCTCTGGAACCAATTAATGACATGGGGTGAGGTATATCTGTAGTTAGTAATGAAATGAATGTTAAATATTCACTGTTTCATGCAAAAAGCTTTTATTTTTTAAAGAAAAATTTAAAACAAAAATTTGTATATTCTTACCAAATTAACTTGGGATTAACACTCACCTGAAATTAAAAAAAAAAATTAAAATTAGACCAAATCTTCCTTTTAAATTTAAATTAATTTTATTCAAAATGCAAACAAATCAAAAATTAATACAAATAGCTGTTAACATTGGCAAAGTTAGTTGTAGGAATTCATGAAATATATAGTGATTTACCAAGCGTAACTTAGATGTGGCACAAGGCCTAAAGTAGGGAGCACTCAGTGAGGATCGAACTCACTATTCAGTCGTAATTGTTCTAGCAAGACAAGCTTGCTAAGCATTACACTGCCTTGAGGTGCCTCAATTCATGAAATATCTATGCGTTGAAAAAATTATTTAAATTGTCATAAAAATACATCAAAGATGCTTTCATCCATGTTGCTTACTAAACAATTACAGAATAAAAATAAGCTGAACATTGTGATATCATGGTTCTCCACAACTTCCTATCTGTAGCTTAAAGCAATATTTGCATCCTTACCACCCATCCCAGTCCCAATTCTACTATAACATTTACACAAGCTTAAGTAGGCTGATCATGGCTCTCCACAACTTCCTATCCTTTGTAGCATCTAACCAATATTTGTGTCCTTACCACTTATCACAGTTCCTATTCTGCCATCCATTTACACAAGTTTGTTAAGTAGGGTGATCATGGCTCTCCACAACTTCCAATTCTTTGTAGCTCTCAACAATATTTGTGTTCCTATTCTACCATAACGTTAAAACAAACTCGTTAAAGTTAATTATGGCTCTCCACAACTTCCTATCCTTTGTAGCTCTAAGCAATATTTGTGTCCCTACTATCCCTCCCAGGCTTTGTTCAGACATCTATTTATACAAATTCATTAGGTAACTTGATACTTCCTTCTGGTCCTCTTGCTGTCAATGTCCTATGTGTGTTAATTTCCCCAAACCCACTTTCCTCATTATGTCCCAGAAATTTGAACAGTCTCTTTCTGATTCTAAATATAAGCAGCTTTTTTATTCCCATTTTTCTTAAAACCTGCATCCATAGTATTCACAGCATCCTTCTGTAGAATCACACCTCTGTTTTCTCTTCATCTGGGAAGAGATTGTCCGGCATTCATTGACATGTAGGAGGATTGATATTACGTAACAGTTCAACAATGTTTACAACAAAATTTTCCAGTCTGTTAATACTTTGTTTAGATTTTGGAAGGCATCTTTTGTTAATCCAAGTAACCTTCAAATTTCTGTATCACATTTTCCATCATCTATTGTAACAAACAATATGGCATGCAGAAAACCAGACAACACAGTTATATGAATAAGTGCTAATAGTTAAAGAGTCAATAAGGCTGACTGTTCACCTCTGATATGTTTAAGTTTAGTTTTCGGAATATGTTAAGAAACAGGAAAATCTTGTTAGAAAAGAGTACTCTTTTCTGTTGAACTGCTATATGATATCCCTCCTCCTCGGTGAATGATGGACAATTTCCTCAAAGATGAAGAGGAGATGAGGCAACTAAGATATGGCTCTAAAGAAAGATGCTGAGAATGTCATGGAGTGATAATGTGAGCAATGAGGAAGGTTTAAGGAAAATGGAAAAAAAAAGACATATACCTAGAATCAGAAAAACAATCCAAATTTCTGGAATGCATAAGGAGTAAAGAAGGCTTAGAAAATTTGACACTCACAGGGCATACTGAGGGACAGAGCGAAACGGAATAATCTACGTAATGAGTTTGTATAAATGTATGGCTTGACTGGGAGGGATGGTAAGGCTAGAAATATTGCTTAAACCTACAAAGGATAGGAAGTTGTGGAGAGCCACAATCAGCTACATCCTCAAGGGACATGGCACATAGAAGATCTGAATAGGTAAGTATTTTTATTGTAATATATTCAACATGATGGTTTCTACCAGAATTTCTGGGATGAGGAATTATTGTTATTTACACTTCTAACATCTTGCCCTAAAATCTTATTTAATAATTACTTTTTTTTTCTTCTCAATAGAAGTGGATAGGTTTGCCTATCATCCGGTTCACACTCCTCCCTACTCTTTTGAACAGGTTTATCCCTTGTTCCTAGTATGATTGGGCTTCCGGTTCCTTCTAAAGTCTACTTCCAATCTATACTTCTAAAATCTCATCTGAAGTCTGGATTTTTTTTTTTATTTCTTCTTCTCCTCAGTAGGTTTTTGCCTGCCAGCTGGTTTACCCCCCCCCTTTTTTTTACAAGAGTCAAGGTTTATCCATTGTTTCATGTTTAGGATTCAGTTTCTGGTTCCTTTTAAAGTCTTTTTATTCTATTTCCCTCTGAGTAAACCCTTGCATCTTAGTGGCATTATCTCCTTGCTTGGGGTGGATTGATTAAAAAAAATAATATTCTGACAAGTATTCACATCTTTGTTATTACCATCACATTGTTTCTGCCACTGTGCATTCCAGCCGACACATGGATAGCAGAACTAATGTTAAATATTAGTTTATTTTTTAGAGGAAGTGTATTTATGCTTGGACTTACTGAGATTGACCTTAGGGATCAGATGGAGGACAAAATAAGGAAGTCAATTTTGACTGGATGACCCAGTGTGGGAATGAGAGATATAGAAAGGTTTTTCAGCGAGTTGTTTCTGAACTGTTAAGCAATGTAGATGTGTTTTCTTTTGTGTCTGTAATGACTCCCCAGTGAAGGGGGAGCAACTCCCAGTGAATAGATAGAAAATGTAAATGCCGGCATGATTAATAGATAGTTAAGTAAAATTATCTGTGTTGAAGTTACTTTATCTCTGGGACCCCAAAACATTTAGTGACCTGTGGCTGGGAGAAAAAGAAAGAGAGAGAATATGACACTAGAACAATCCTACTTTGACTAAATAAAGGTACATTTGGAAGTTTCATGAACGTTACTCAGATCCATGCTTCTTCATCTTCCTCCATGCAGATAAAACATTACTAGCCTCTTGTTACTCTATAGCTATTTTCATAGCAGATGCTTGGGTGAACTAAATTTCTTGGATTCACAAGTCCAGACTTTTCCAGCTGTGATGCATTTTGCTACATGCAGAGAGTTGACTCATTGTCATTCTGTTCATATTCCATTTGTAAAGAGGTTGCTTCCTTGATCACTACAATTTTCACCTCTTCAAGTTGGATGTCAATTGTTATATATCTATATATCCTCATATACATTTCTTACTTCCTCCATTCGCATCCTTACAACCTCATTCAGCAACCCCACTATTTTGAGCCTTGTATTAAGTGAAAAATGATAAGAAAAAAGAGTAACAGATTTTTAAAGAATGCTTAAATGCACACTTGCAAATCCTTGTGATAATAACAACAAAGAGAAGGTCATTATTTACTGTTATATTCCGTGTGAAGGGAATAAATACTTAACACCAGATTGATAATAGAAGATAGGTTTATTGTACACAACAAGTACTATATGAAATATGGTAGTTATACACACAGGTCAATCTAGTAGTGAGGGCCGCTAATTGGAAGGTCGGACGTGTTTGCGTCTTCTCGCTTTCACTCTTCCTCCAATGTCTCATAGACAGTTGACTTTATAGGTACTTACTGCCTATAGTGTAATCATTCATGAGGGTGACTGGTTATTCCATTACATCATTTACATTATCTAAATTAAGATTAATCAACAGCATTACTTGATTACAGTGGTATGATCAGATGTTACACATGGTCAAATGAGTGAAAAGCACATGTAGTCATAGGATTTAAATATACATCAACATTATATTGCTTTAGCTACACAAACAAATAAAAAAAGCAGCTGACTAGCAGCAGGGGTTCAAAGTAAGGCACTCAGAGAAAGTATAGGAGTGGGTATTAAAATTCAGTGTTTTTACCAATACACTGATAATACTTTGTGTTTCTAAGAGAGTAACTGTTTGAGGTTTTCCATGGATCATTGAAAGAACTGCATATTCAGCATTAACGTTTACATGTGAAATGGAAAAAAAAAATGACTTTACTTCTTTATGTGCTGGTACACAGATCAGACTCATTTTGCCTGACTTCTGTGTACTATAAACCTACATTTACTGGACTGCACACTCATTGATACTTTGTCCTAAGCAATAAAATCTTAATTGGATCACAACTCCAGTTCATCAAGCCGTCATTATCTGTCCTAATACCAAATATAATTCTGAAATTGAGTTTATTATGAAGGTTTTAGCTGAAGATGACTACCCTCTGGATATTGTACAATCTAGCACTCATACTAAAATAGCAGAATTTAATAAACACGAATTTCTATGGTCCAGAAAAGTGTCCTGTCTATTTGCAATTACTGTGGATTGTTAAAGTTAGCACTAAATTTTCTGGGTAAATCTCTCAAAGCATTATTTTTCTGCTAATCCATAGCTTTTCTACACTTTCTGCACCCACCATCATGTTAGATCAGTGATTTATAATTAAAAATGTCAGTGTAATACTGAATATATTGGCAAAAGTAATAGGAGTTTAAAAAATGGGATCAGCATGTAACCAGTGATATTGAGGGTAGTATGAAAATTTGCATACACTTGTTGATTGCAGAATACACACACATATATATATATATATATATATATATATATATATACACACACACTTTCAAAATTTCTGTTTTTAAATTCCTAATAAAATTTTGAACCACCATAATTTTTTATATATATATATATATATAAGGAACAAATAGGAAACGTTTATAAAACATGTTTCACTTTATTAAAATCATCTCTCCTTCAGTTCAGAATGCCATAACTTATACTAACACTGCTTAACAAGTCAAATGCACATGAAGCCTGTTTAAACAATGAAAATCAAACAACATAAAATACCAGAATTTCTTTCTTTCCTTCTCCACGTCGCATTCTCTGATGATGCTTTTATAAAACTGAAACATGCTAGATTTATAAATGTTGCTTGTTTGTTCTTTATCCTATCATACACACACACACACACATATATATATATATATATGTCAAATATGGATTGGAATATATATACACACACGCACTATATTTATGGGTAAAAATGCTTAATATCGGAGATAGAGTGTATCTAAATAAAAAAGTGGACATTGTGGTCAACACCAATTGACAACAGTCTGTTTCATGCTTCAACACAACCTTCAGATATTGCATCAAAAACTGTTGTTGCTTGATGTTTACCTCAGTATCTACTTTTATAATCATATATCCCATCAGAGAGTGCATATTTCTTTTTAATGATTTCTCAAATATTCAGGTTGGTAGACAAAAATAAATATACTGTTCAATAAATAAATGCAGTGTCTACTCAAATATGTGTATCCATTAAAATAATGTTTAAAGTGATGAAAACTGTTGGATTAAAAAAACCCAAAAAACTATTACTTCTTTTATATATATATATATATATATATATATATATATATATACTAGCAGGATGGCCCGGTGTTGCCTGTGCTTCTGTGCTTGATTCAAAAATTGTACGACTCATACAGCAATCGCTATCACTTGACTTAAAATATTTTTGCCCTTCCTTGCCTTTAAAGGAGTGCCCTTTGCCGTGCTGATGTTGCTAGATGCCTTACTTCTTGCCTATCTCACACTGCAAATTTTTCCTAAGCTCTATACTAAACATTAAATCTGTTACGAAAAAAGAACTAAAACAAAATGAACACAAAATGATCAGCTTTAAAAAAGGACATGTAACTGGAAAAACCAAATGAAAAAAGAATGTTAATATTTTTCACACCCAACCCAGTTCGGCGGAATCAGAATCAATGTTGAGTTTAAGCAAGCGAATGAGCCAATTGGAGTAAAGTGCCATGCAGATTTAAATTCTTCCCCACTTGTGATGAATGCAGCTATTGATTTTTTTTGCATGCTAGTTAACATTCATGTCAGTCAGCTGTTGGCTCTCACACTGGCCAATAGGATCTTCCTGCCTATTTGTGGCAGGCAGCTATTGGCTCTCACTCTGGTCAGTACAAAATGGCTGCAAACTACATAAAAACTGCCGTAGAAGCATGAAAAAAATCAATCATTTCCACTATCGATGGGAGTTGGAAAATGCAAAGTCAGTCTTGGTCTTCCTGCTAACTTAGAGCATGTGCATGTAAATTTTGGTGCAAATCCATCGAAAATTGCGGGCGTGCATTTGTTACACACACACATACATACATACATCCTGCCTTTTATTTATATATATATATATATATATATATATACACACACACAAACATCACTATGTTTGAAGTGCAACTTAAAGTTTCATGGCTAACACGTGTATGTGTATATATATATATATATATATATCTACAAATATTTATTTGGTTTATATCCATATTTATACCAATATACCATGCGAAAGAACAAAATATTAACAAGAGAACTATATGCAATATACATATAAACTCTTATCACCAGCCCAAGAAAGACATTTAAATCACTACCATGCAAAAAATTCATTTTTATACTATGTAGAAATATCTGCTCTTTGCTTGAAGAAGGTCATGAAACCAGAAACCCGTGTAGCAGTATATGGAAAATAGAGAATAATATATATTTTAAAATAAAAAAAACCCACATTTCAACCAAAAATGTTTGCAGTTTATCTCCTTTTTAAAATATACTCTTTTCTCTTGTTGGATAAACTATAACCTCTTCCATATATATATTATTGGATAATTAATAGGGATAATGCCAAAGAGGACATAAATTTGAAGTGAGCTCAATGTAAGAACAGACCAGATGTAATAATGATGAAAGCGGAGTCCTTAGAAATACATTGGTAATAATTTATTCCATGGGATCAAACGCCCATCACATCAGATCAAAAAATAAATGGTTTTAAAATTTATCCAGACACAAGCAAAAAAAGAGAAAACAGAAAGAAAGGAAGAAAAGGTAAAAGGAAAAGGAAAAGGAAAAAAAGAGAAAAAGTAGGTAGAAGATAGAGAAAAAGAAGGGAATTTCGAAAATAAAAGGGTAAGATAGAAATTTTCTTATGGGGGAAGATATATATATATATATATGTTATAAATTAAATGATTTAAAATATGGTTTTTTTGCTACACAGTAATAACTATGTTTCAAAAATGGAAGCTAAAAACTTTAAATTTAATTTTGTAATTAAATTAAAAACATTAGTTCCATTTCATTCTCAAGCGAATTTTGGAGTAACTTATTTTTTTTAAATTTACTGAGTTTTAACTGCAATATATATATATATATATATATATATATATATATATATATATAAGCAAATATATGGATATAGATCCAACAGTATTAAGAAAAATATACTGAAAAAACAAAACAAAAATCCTAATATGCGATTATGCTGTTTTAATGTCAATGTCGAACGTTTCGGTCTAATAGACCATCTTCAGGACATATTCATAAAACATAATTAACATAGACCATCATCTTTTTCATGTTGAATTGTATATGGTCTATGTTAATTATTTTTTATGAATATGTCCTGAAGATGGTCTATTAGACCAAAACGTCCAATGTTGACATTAAACATTAAAACAGCATAATTGCATATTAGGATTTTTGTTTTGTTTTTTTCAGTATATTTTTCTTCATTATATATATATATATATATATATATATGAGAGAGAGACACACACAGGTGGAGGAGAAAGTAGGAAAGGGAAAGAAAAGGTTAAGTGCACACAGACACACACACACACATATTTAGGTATGTAGATATCTGCAGATTTAGACACCCAATCAATTTCTATATTACATAGGGAGGTGTCCACACTTGCATTTTTTTTTCGATGATTTCAATATTTTCTGATTGATTTCTTTTGACATTGAAATTTGACTTAATTTGAAATAAGAAATTATTGAAAAATCTGAAAATACTGCAAATAATTTTGAAAGAAACATTTCCTTAATTTCTCCCCTGACTGCAGCAGAGAAATGGCTTCCTGTTTAAATTACTGGAAAACTCAGCAATGATTTAGAATCGTAGATCCGACTGAATGGAAAGGAAAGTGAAGTTATAAGCAAACTAAAAATGCCTTGTCATCTTCTTTGAAGTTAATGAAGAAAAAGCTTTCCACTTGCCAAACATAGAAAGAACAAGACTGAACAAGTAGAGAGAGAAAGCGAGAGAGAGAGAGAGAAAGAGGGAAAAGCAGGAAGTTGGTGGCAAGTAGAAAGGAAGGAAATGTTTAACAGAAACAGGGGGGGGGAACAGGTAAACGTTATCAATTCTAGTCTTTTGTAATTGTGTTTATGAAATTTCTTGCAAGAAGCCAATTAGAATTTAAAAGGTTTTCTGCCTAATGCATTTGTGATGACAGAGTTCATATTCTTCATACTGGATTCGTATTTGCAAATTCAATGCAAAAGCTTTTAAGGTCTCTATGTCAAGTTTCTTTCCTATCGAGTGAGAAGTTTGCAACACCTTACTGTAAGTACGTATATTCACACATGCCTGTATGTATATAGATATGTCAACTCATGCATACAGAGTTTCCAGGATTTTCTGTTACAAAAAAAGTTATATATATATATATATATATAAAAAGGTAGATTTAAGCAGTAAGAATTCCAAACAAGATCTGTTTGTCTTTAATTTTTTTATTGTAGTTCTCAAATTTTTGAATAAGATGTTACACATCTGATATCCAAATTTAAATTTCAGATAAATGGTCCAAAATACATATCTCTCTTGTTTTGTTCAAATACTTCCAAATGTTTCAGTCATTATCAAGAACTGGATGTTGTCAGTCTGGTAGAGAAAACTTTATTGGCTACTTCTTGGCATTTTTTGAATGCTAGAATTCAAATAAACCACACAAAAGACACTTTCAAAAATCTGCCACTTCTCCAGCAGTCCATCGCGCTCCATTTCTTTTTCTTTCTCCTCCTTTTTTTCCTCCTGTCTATTTCCTCTATTACCACCTGAGGAAGTCTGTTCCTTTTCGCAGTGTGTATCTGAAAATTAAGTTCAAAATTCTGAAAATTAGGTCAACACGTTTACAACCTCAACATATCTTTCTGAACAACTTAATTAAATCCCCTCTTTTTTTTCCTTTCCAAGATTTGAATACTTTCACCATTCTCTACTTTACCTTCTCCCTGTCTGAACACATACACTTTCTTTCCCTCCCCTCCCCCAAATTTGAATCTGCATATTAAACATAATTTATGTTCTGATTGAGTTTTTTTTCAGCCTGGTAAAATCCTTGTCCATTTATATTTGTGTGTAAGAGTCAGTCTGAGGAGTTGGGATGGAATCTTCAATTCTAATGAAATAAATATCACCATGGTCTTTTAAGTGTTTGTTTTCATTATTGTGTATGTATATATATATATATATATATATATATATATATTTGCACTGACTGAGTATCAATAGTTCCGAAAAGTGTGAATGGTTCTGAACAAGCCTTCACCACTTTAATCAAACCACTTGTGTGGGTTTTCTGGTGGTTTACCTTGATTCATTCTTATCCTTGTCAGCTGACAATATACCACATAACACCCTTGAGTGCTTAGCCTTGGAGTGGGTAGAATGGAGAGTAACATGTTTTAGTGGACTCAGCAGTTTTCAATCTGCTTGTCTTAATCATCTTCAAGTGAGAGCAAGATCTAAAAGGTCAGCCAATCTAACAGTGATCTCATCTCACAATCCTCACTATTGCTCCATATGTGGCCTTCTTTGTAAATCACTAGCAGATCTAAAATGCCACTTAAGATTACCGCACAAAATTTCATAGCTGAATCAACTAAGCTGCCAGATCCTCATGCGTCGAAACCTATGGGAGAGTCCATTATATATATATATATATATATATATATATATATATAATTTTTATTGGTCACATGATCTAATCTACCAACTTTGCACTGAAATATTTCATTGTTTTAATTGGTGGTCTGATTCATGATCTGCATCCAGTTAATGTGCATATCTTTATTATAAGTGAGGATCAATACAAATACAGATTAATTCCATCTTACTAAAAATGATCACTACAGGCTTCGCTATGCTTGATTTTTGTCCTTTAGTCAAATAAATTTGAATATATTCAATATATATTTTTAATACTAATGTTCTGATTCAAAACCAAAGTAGAGGGTTACTGAATGAGGTGTGTAATACAAATATAAGAGAGGGCAAGAGTAGGAAGTGAGGATATGGAGGATATATAATGATTGACCCTAGATTTAATGTGAATAGATAGTAGAGTGGGAACAATGAGTGATGGTTAATAGTCAATTGTTGCTTCAAGATAAACGCTTATGATTGCCCATGTCCTGAACAGATATTGACACAAAAATGATGGAGATCAATGTTGGAAGTGCTTTAATGGTTTATTGTGTGGAAAAATAGAATCAGGGAACAGAGTTCAAATTCCAACTGAGATAGCTTGTGTCCAATTTGTACTATTGACCTTAGAAAATGATTGAATCCATTAATTCTACCCATCCCCCACACACCCCTAACTATGGACTGTTGACTTACTGATTTGATTTTTTTTTATAATTTATCAACCGTTTCTGGGTTATTTAAAGTTGAAACATCTTTTTGTGATTGTAAGAATAATTTTTGGGTTTTTTTTTTGCAAGTGAATATTGCATTATCATTTTTTTATTTAGATAATGAAATTTTTTAGATAAACGTTCTACTATTTAACCCATAGCTGGAGGGAAGAGATGGGTTCTTACCTTTTTCAAGACAATTTTTGCATAATTGAATGTAACATACCTGACTGGAATTCAAAGTCACATACCCCAATTTCTCATTCCCAGCCAATATTACACCAGCCATACATCCACTTTAGTTTGACAAATATCATGAAGACAGCAACAGGAAGCCAATTCCACAATTTCCTCTCTGAAGAGGCATGGCATTTACAGATTGTTCTCAGATGTAAGAATTATTTTAATCAGTTTATTTCTTTTTTTTCAACAAAATTTAGATTAAATCATCATTCCAATATGAATCATGACAAACTGAAAAAATTCCTCATGTTTGTTATTTTATAGAATTTTCCCTCTAGGCACTTGGCCAAGGGGTTAGAGCAGTGTCAGCATTTCAACCTTGAGATCCAAATACAAATTTCACCAAGGTCAATTTGTCAAGGGGGTGACTTCTTGATAATATCAGCTTATGAAGAGAGAATTTCCCAGCATGCAGCATCATTGGGAAGTGGCCTGAAAACCATGCTATAAATTGATCAATGCTTTGGGAGTGAAACTGGGTAGGTGGAAGTGTTTGGTAGCTGGTTATGTTATCATGAAGTTGCAAGTCAGCATGACCGAGGGTTTGAGTATACTAGCCTTGTTTAAACTGTTCATCATACCAGATTATGCCCTCTCTCCCTGAAACTAAGATCCACTCAACATAATTGCAGTATAAACCATAGGTTAGCTGTGTGGAGGTTGAAACGAATTGAGATGTTCCTAAACAGAAATCTACAACTGGTATTAGTTAGCTATACTCAGTTCAAGCAGCCAGCTATAGATAAGATGTGGGGGGAAAAATATGTAAATTTTTGTATATCAAGAACAATTATAGGAAAAGAAATGACGACAAAGTGGAAAAAAATGTTTTGCGTAACTGAAGGATGAAACGGGTTACATGAAAAATTTTTCCATTTTGTCATTTTTTTTTTTTTCCTAAAATTGTTTGTGGTATAAAATCTATGTTGCACATTGCAGTGGTTAGTGAGTTGGTTTCAAAAACTACTGATAACAGGCTTTAGCAGATGTCCCTTTTAATGTGAAAATATCAATTATCTTGGTTATTAAATACAGTCCATTAACATAATTCAGACTTTATTGCCATATTCACGACATTTCAGCCGTTATATGCTCCAGCCTTCTTCAGGTGATATAGGTTAGAATTTCAAACCAAACCCTTATTTAGTCCATGGAAATAGATTCTTCTAATTCCACATGCCATGCTTTTTTTTTAATATCTCTGTTAATTCCCTTTAGCAACTCAACTCTTCGGGCCAAGTCACTTTTTGGATTACTTCAACCAATGCTTTTATTCACTAGGCCATGTGTCCTTGCTAAAATTCCAACGTATATTACCTGAAGGCAGGAGCATACAACGGTCAAAATGTTGTGAATATGGTAATAAAATGAGGACAATAGTCTGAATGATGTAAATAGTTACAATACCTCATCTCAGAAATATTGACAAGTATAGTCCAGTTTGACTACAATCTTACACAATGACTTATAAACTCCAAAACTAGTGATGCGATTGAGCCGGTTACTAAAATTAGAGAATTTTCACAGAACCAGTTCCTGGATTGTCATACAATTAACCTTTTCCCTTATCTATGATCAATTTCAACAATTTGCCACCCAAATTAGCTATTTCTCTGAAATTAGGTTAGCACTACTTCATGCTAATCTAAAAATACCTAAAAAAGTTTTACAAAAAGTGATGTCAATTTTTTGGCTTATTTAATTTTATTTACATAAAAAAATCTGGAAATATCTGAAACATGATAGTAATTAGAATTATTATATATTTTTCTTATTAATTCTGTAAATAAAAATATGCATGTAAAGAAACAGAAAGACTGTTCCATAAAAAATTTGATTCCCTCTCTTTCCCCAAGATGAATCCTTGACAGAAAATTCATAATGAGAATTGCCAATGTTATGCTACCATATATAGACAGCATTTTTTTTCTCATCTCACAGACTTAGTATGGAATTCTTTGATATTGCTTCTGGAATTGGCCATGCAGGCAATCGGCTCAATTACTGGCAGCTGAGACCAGCTGTCTACATTGATGGTCGCGATGTAATTTGTAGAACCAATGTTCTCATAAAATATTCAAGAGAATGAATGGGTGGTCTTACTCAGGTGTACATTGTATCTGCAAGTTTCTTTTTTTTTTTCTTTTATTTTATTGATCGGATTGTAGTTTTCTAGTTGAGGAAATCAACAGAAGACCAGAAAAAGTGCTAAGTTTTATTGACCAAGTGAAATATATGTAAGAAAAATCATGAAAATATTTAATGGCAAATACAGAAATGCTATAGACTGTATTGGCTAAAGTATTGTGCTAAAAACAATAAAAATAGAGATAGTGAAAAAATAATGAAAATGATGTGGTTTTCCTTTATATTTCTACTTATCAATGTGCAAACCTGAAAATAAACAATTCATATAGTTTCAAAGAAAAAAACATGTTGGGAATTCAGATATGCTAAAAAGAATGTATAAAATTCTTTATTAAGGTTAAAAGGTGAATATATTTCAATCTTATGGATTGATTGATTGATTTTGTTATTTTATGGCTTATCAACCTTTTGCAGGTTATTTAATGCCAAAAAATATTTTTAAATTGAAAGAATTTCTTGGAGATAATAATGATATACTAATACAAGTTATATGAATAAGCCTATAGTTGAGGTGGGGTGGAGAAGAGGTAAAGTTATACCTTTCACTAGGCTATTTGCACATGTGAATAAAATGGATTTAAATGTATTTGGAACTTGACTCTCCAATTTTCAATTCAAAGTCAATATCCATTACACCACCTGCACATCCAAGCTTACAATAGTTAGTATTCCCAAATGGAGTCAACTTAAAAAATAGCAAAAAATTCTATATTGAAACTGCTAAGGTCTATGGTAAGAATGAATATTGTATCCATAGCATAAATGTTATTATGGTATACTGTACTGGAAATGTTCTATTATCAGTTATTGCTATAATATATTATTGTGACTCATTCATATATTAAACCTATATACATATGTGTAGAAAGAAACAGAATTCATTCTATTTGCAGGTTAAGTTGGTGGGTTTTGCAACATATCAACCCTCATTGGGTGGTTTAATATCAAAATTCATTTATTATAGTTGAGTATATAGGTAAATTTTGGATGTGCTTATACTCAAGCCTATAGGCCAACATTAGCTGCCTTTATACTGCAGTGTTTGGGAAACATTGGTCATGTTTATATTTGTGTCACCAAGGACTCAGTAGCGAGCTGTACTGTCGTTGCAAATAATTTCAAAAATCAGCTTTGGCATGATCAATATAAGCATATGCAGAAGAGTGAGTGGATGTTATTCCCAAGTGGTGAAGATGGCTTCATGAAGATCATGCACTGTTTGGAATTTCTATAGACTTCCTTTGTCACTTACTCCCAAACATTTCACAATGAGGTTTAGGTGTCCTTTTTGGTTTGGAGGCATTATGCCTCTGCAGAGAATGCAATCAGTGTATTCTTGGCCCCCACTGACAAGGTACCCTCCTTGGTTTCAAGTATCCACTCGACTCTCTTGGAATAGAACCATATGCAGCTTAGCTGGTATTACAGTGCCTTAGAATCTCAAGCAATACTGAAGAACTGAAGTACATATGAAAAGGGGTCTGAAAAATTATCAGCCCAACCAACTCAAAATCTGCAGAAATGACAAAAGAAATCAGATTTTTTTTTTTAAAAGGGCTTCTTGGTTGAGTCATGTACTTTTCAGCACCTCTTTGCATTTGTCAGGATGTTATATTAAAAATGGAGAGTACTATCTAAGAAATTATGAATGAATATGTATAAATACTGTAGTGGAAATGATGCAGAAAGAGCTGCCTACCACCACTGATAACAGTCCCCACCCCCCATTGGTCAAAGAGATGACATTTAGTGAGCTGTCTTTGCAGAAAGACAACATATGGCTGCCCTGCCAGAACATAGATGATGCAAAACCCCAGAATGTCTGGTTATGAAGAAAGAAGGTATTTACCAGCTTCCCCATGAGATAGTCAGGGTGGTGAGCTGAGTGGCGTTTACCTATGCAAATGATTCCTTTTGATAGCTAACCACTAATGTTTTGGGCTCCACAAAAGAAGGCACATTTTCTGGGATGATAAGGTGGGAAGAGTGCTGTTCTGAACATGTAACGTGGTTGCCAGGCATTACTAATGATTTCTGTCCATGTTACCTAGTGTTGCCTGAAATTTGTTCATCCTTGTTTGTGTTTTCAATGTCTTAGTTACATTCATCTCTTACAAGTGGTGTTCCTGTGTTAAAGTCTTGCTCGTTATGATCCAGGGTTCAGCTCATTTAGTGTTTGAGTCTGGTGCTACTGATTTTTCCATCCTTCCTGAGTTGCGGCATGCCTCTTTATTGGCAGATACCCTACCGATATGAAGGAAATCCTTCAAATTCTTAAAGAATTGACTAAATTCAGAGAAGACCTTGAAATGACCAAATTACATGTGAGTAAAAGAAGGAAGAGACCAAATATAAACATGGAGGAAAGCACTGACTTCAAATTTTCCAAATGAAAAAAGATCCAAAATCCAGACAATTTAAATACAGTGGGCAAAGAAAAGACAAAAAAAATGCTAAACAAAAATGTTAAACTCTAAATTAAATTTAGATAAGAAATAATGAAGACAGAAAATATAAAATAGCAAATTATATATGCTTTAAACAGACTATATGCAAGATTATCGATTGACTGATAATCAACCTTATAGCAAGGGAACTTTTAATATAAAGTGATTAAAAAAAATTCAGTGTTACTTTTAACACGATTAACTCAAGAGAAAAGTTTCAGAAAAAGGCAAGAGAAAGAAATTAAACTCTATTGAATACCTTTGATTTGATTGGATCCTCAACTTGTGAAGCAAAAGAAAAACACAAAAATTTGGGAGAATGTAATTGGCATTAAAGAACATTATTCTCAAGAATGCCTGGAATGAAAATGCCATAACATAAAAAAAAAAAAAATGAATACTTAAATGGAGCAGAATTTAACAACTTAGGTGGGGTAAATGAGATATCTGAAGAAATTTTTTTGTCTTCTAGAAATTTGTTAATTTGATAGCTCATGATAAATTTCTTTGTCCTTAAGGGAATGATGGGATACCTTGCAAGAAAGTTCTTTATCTTAAAGTGCTGATTAAAATATCTTCAGAGAAACTTCTTTGTCCTGAAGGGGATGACAGGATATCTTGCAACAAATTTCATTATCCAGAAATAGACAAGATATCCCATGAGAAATTTCTATTTCTGGAAAGGTTGACAAGTTAACTTGAAAGAAATGTCTTTGTCCTAAGTCTTTAATCTGGCAGTGAATTGGAGACTGATTCAAGACAATTCATAGGTGGTGATTGAGGCAGTAATTATCCCAGAGCAGCTGACAAAGTATCTTGCAAGAAATTTGTTCTTGAAACTGCTTAAAAAGTGTAGTTGGCATCTGCCTGCATCCAAATACCAGGATTGTCAACCTCTCTCCTTATTCCCTTCTCCCTTTTGGTGATGGTGACAGAGACGGCTGTGAAGGCCCAGCCTACTTCTGAAGAGTCATGAGCAGGAGACATAGAGGATGGTGGATGTGGATGTGCGAGTCAGGTTGTCCTGACAGCATGTCGCAGTTGGATTTGAAAGTCTCAGTCCTTCCTTGGATGGTCCATTGCCAGGAAGGCTGATTTGCAGCAAGGGTTTTCCAGGTCTCAGGATTGATGTCGGCTTGTGTCAGGGATGTCTTCAACTGATACTTGAAGAATTGTTTTGGGTCTTCACATAACAAGTTCTCCAAACAGGATGATACGTGGGAGTTGAGTGAGACATATTCTGGACATGTGACCCACCCATATATAACATTTGCACATGACGAATTTATTTGTCCCTGGAGTTTTTTTTTTTTATTATTCTGAACTGGATAGTGATTCAAGACAATGAAAACATTTTAAGTATCACTGATTTCAATACACAACCTTAACACCCATCACATGATCAACTACAAGTTTCTACAAAACATCTAGTAACCAGTAATACTAAAAAGGTTAAAGATGAGCTTCAAATAATAATACGGTAAAATATATTTCTAGATAAATATTATTTGAAGCTCTGTCAGTATCCATTTGCCTACCTACTGATTCAAAATTTGATGGTGTTTTTTTTTTTATGGAGGAAGGTGCCAAAAATCATGTTGCTTTGCTCTCATCTGCAGGTATTGCCTTTCTTGCTGCAATTGGAAGTCTTGGGTTACAAAGAGTTTTGTTGGTATCTCGCTCAACTGCAGCCGCACACAGAATAATCAAGGGGGTTGCAGTCTTGGGAGTTAAGTGGACAGATATAAGGGATGATGTAGTCACAGAAATTGTCTGACAGCCATGACTGGATTCTCCTGCTTGTATGACATGGTGCAGAGTCCTGTTGCCAGACATATAGTCTTCCAGCAGCTATTCTCTTGACCCAGGGCAACACTACCTCCTCAAGGCACTCTGTAGGCTTCTGTGTTAAGTTTGAGGCCCTGTGGGAAGATGAATGGAGGCATAATGTTGCCATCGCTAGTAATCACTCCAAACACCATAATCATCATTAAACTCATCTCTTTCCAAATCCTCTGCACTATCCTCAGACTGACACCCAAGCACTCATATTGGAGCTTCTGGTGTGAATGCCAAGCAGTAAAGCATGCCATTTCCAAATTTCTGGCAAAGTGAATTGCATCATAGTGCTCTTTTTCTCACAGATGGTGCCCAACTGACCCTACTATACTGTGCAGTTAACAAAATTAAAAACAATGTGCTTGCACAAAATTAAAAATATAGAATGGCAACAATTTACCCATTGCACACTGTATATATAGACAGATTTTTCAGACTGACTGCTGGACATCCTCTGTCATCAAAAATGCTTTATTCATCTTTTTCCTTCCCCTCTGATTTATTTTCCTTTGTTTTCTCTCTCTATTTCATTCTTTCTTTTTCCCTCCTCACACTTTACTTCATCCTTTTCCTTTTTTCCTGTTCTTTCCCATTCTTTTTTAACTCCTATTTTACTGTTTTTTTGTTTTTCCTTCTTTCTCTTTAATCTGTTTCATTCATTATTTTTTACTCTCCTGAGACTCTCCCTTCATTTCTTCCCCCCCTTTCTCTCTATTTCACCATTTCTTTTTGTTGTCTCCTTCCCACTTATTTTCTCTTTTCTTATTTTTTTTTCAACACCCACCATCCCCTTATACTGTCTCCCTCTCCATCATCATTGCATCATCCCATTTCCCCTTCATTTATTTTCTGTTTTGTTTGCTTTCCCAATTTTCCAAGTCACCTGCTCGTCTCTTTCCTGATTAATCCTATCTTTATTTTTATAAGATCCTCTGGTATAGGGATCTAGAAATATTTTCTGCAGAAATGCAGTATCCCATGATGCCCCTTGATATTTGTGGCTGCAGCTAATAAATCTGCTTCTGCTTATCTCCACCCTGTATCAGCTTGTTGGCATTTTAGACTCGATCATAATTTTAAACAGAGTCTAAACAACTTTGATTTAAACATGGGGGAAGGAAGAAAGACCAGTTTACCTGAAGAAGTGCTCTTTTGAAAGCTATGTTTCTTCTGCCTGGAAAGACAAAATGAAGCCAATAAAAATTATATTTGAATATGCTGTGTGATGATAAAACAACCCACTAGATTTGCTGGGTCACCTTGGATTTTTTTGGTTTTAAAGACATGAAACGTTGAAAAATTCTTTCCAAGAAAACAATATTTAAAAATTTGTTAGATACAGAAAAGGTTATAAAGTAAAAACAATAAAAATAACAATCTTAGTAATTTATAATGCATTCCTATAGTAAAACACTGCTACAAAATAATAATTCTACATATAATAGCCCTATTCTTTTAGTAATGCTTGCATTCATTCCTGACTACTCACGATCCCTTTTTTTCCTCATTTGCAATGCATTTTTATAGTAAAACACTGCTACAAAATAATAATTCTACATATAATAGCCCTATTCTTTTAGTAATGCTTGCATTCATTCCTGACCACTGACAATCCCTTTTTTCCTCATTTGCAATGCATTCCTATAGGAAAACATTACTACAAAATCATTGCCTGAGAGAAATGATTAATAAGTTGCTGTGCATATATCATAACAACTACAGTAAGTGGCCTTGTGTCAGACTAAGCTGAGCTCAAGAAATATCATGGTACCACAACACAGAAGAATGTTTAGGAAACTACATTTTGAGTATACGGCTCTTCACACCTTTAGTTTTGCTAATTTTATTGAATAATTAGAGTAATGTCATGGAGCCAACATTAGAAAACTAGCCTAACAGACTAGCATTATTGTAGTTTGAGTCTTACAAGAGCATCATACTTGTGGCCTTGTACCTGACTATGCCAAAATGAATAAATTGATGAGATACAATAGTAATTTTTTGATGATATTTTCAGTACACTATTTATATTATTATCCTCATCATTGTTTTGGCCGTTGTACGCTCCAGCCTTCTTCAGGTGATTGGAATGTCGAACTGAACCCTTTATTTCACTCACTGGGGTAGAATGTTCTAGTTCCACGTGCCATATTTAATGGATGTCAGTTATCAGTTATCTCCTGTTAATTCCCTTCTCACAGTTCTCCACTGCATTAACCGGGTATTGAACTCACATTCTTTGGGTCCTGTTACTGGATCTAACTAATGCCTTTATCTACTGTGCCATGTGTCCTTGAAGAAGGCCGGAGCATATAACAGCTGAAACATTGTAATAAATATGGCGACAAAGATGAGAACAATAGTCCGAATAATGTAAATAGTGTACATAATACCTCATCTCAGAAATATAGACAGATACTGAAAGGCCAAAACGTAATAAATATGGCGACAAAGATAAGGACAATAGTCTGAATAATGTAAATAGTGTACACAATACTTCATCTCAAAAATATAGACAGATACTGATATTTTTAGTTTTGAAGTAAATTTTCTGAAATTAAAAGTTAGATGTTAGTCTTACCTATTCTTTCAATCCTCCACTGAGACTTGTATAACCAAGTGATAAATTATGATTGACCGATTAATATTTTGCTGCGCGTGCAAATTATTTCGCCGCACGTGCAAATTAAACTAATATTTCGCCGAGCGTGCAAATTATTTCGCCGCGCGTGCAAATTAAACTAATATTTCGCCGCGCGTGCAAATTAAACTAATATTACGCCGCGCGTGCAAATTAAACTAATATTACGCCGCGCGTGCAAATTAAACTAATATTTCGCCGCGCGTGCAAATTAAACTAATATTCCATCACGCGTTAATATTCAATTAATATTCCACATATGCAAATTAAAACCCTCTACTAATTAGAAGACATTACTTGAAACACACCATTTTGGAGAGGACATTAACACAATGTAAAGCTTTGTAAAAAAAAAAAATAAATAAACATGTTTATGATAGACAATCTGTTTTTTTTATCTATATGTTGTATCCCTTCAGGATTTTTATGATAGTGGCTCTTCACAACTTTCCATCCGTTATAGCTTTAAGCAATGTCCTCTTACTACGTCCTACTCTCATTCTGCCATCCAGGTACACAAGTTTGTTAGGTATGTTACTCACTGTTTCTCTCTGTCCCTATTGCCTTCAATATGCCCTCTGAGTATTAAATACTTTCATTATTTCCTCATTATGTATCCTAGAAATTTCACACACACTAATTGTAATATAAATTCAGTAATATTCCCACCACCATAATGTGGCTTCCCTGTGCCTTTTCTATAAATATTTGCATGGTAATTGTTCTGATGACCTTTCCTCTATGGTACCTAGAGTTTATGAATTTAAGCACAATACTAGATTGGTATTTAGGTCTCATCATTTTTTACATTTGAATTGGTTAGATGGAACCATAAGTTCTATGCTAACAGTTTCTTCTATCGCACTTCTCCCTTGTGGAACTCTCTTATAGTTTCTTGCTTTCTCAGTCAAATTTGATCTTCAAAAATTTAAATGCAATATCAATTGCTATCTTCTGTCTTCTTAATTCCTGTTCTCTTATTGTTCTCTCTCCTTAATAATGTTTTCTTTTTCTCATCCTCTCTCACACTCAGTAACTGATTACATATTAGAGATTTTATTGCCTCCCTTGGAGGGAAATGATCAAAAATAATATAATGGAATCATGAATAGTTTTTAGATGGATACATGAAATATTTTTTTTGAGTAAAGGTCTGTAAAAAATGAAAATAATTCTGATACACCATAATATATAATAATTTTCAAAATGATATTGAGTTTTTTTGTTTTTTTTTTTATTTTACATCATCAACTTCAGTGTAAATGTCAAAGTCTTTTCAACATTTCAATCTGATCCAATTTTGCTTTAAGATACACATTTTCATCCTATCTATATTTTGGGATCAAATCCATGTCTACACCATCTATTTTCAATCACTCAATTCTTGCAAATTTAAACTTTTTTTGCTCTATGACACATCTTCAACATTGTATTGATACCTTGGAGTAGGTCACCTCCTCCCTTCATATAACAATGTCGTAAAATATGACAAGCTAATTAGATAAGTTAACAATTCACTTATGAAAATTTCAGTCCATTAGTTTCATCTAGTAGACATTACTTGAAACACACAATTTGAGATGACATTAACACAACAGGTAGGGAGATAATTGTGTCAGTAAATAAAATGAGTTGGTATGGTAAGCAGGTGAAACTATGGGTAGGTATTATGTAGGTAAATGGGTTGATATATGTCTGGGTGGAGAGTGGGTGCATTGATGGACCATTGTAGACTGAGAAAAAATAAAAATTGCCAACTGCTGCTTGAACAAGAATGAACAAAAAGAAATTGCAGACAGCTCTGTATTTTTTTTTTTAATCATTTCATCCCAAACAAGGTGATAATACTACCGCGACACAAGGGAATGAAAGTGAATGAGAAGATATTAGTTAGGAGAAAGGAAAATAAAAGAACAAGGTTCAGAAGACGGCGAATGTTGTTGCACTTAAAGTGTTGAAGATTGTAGTTGGCAGTGAAGCAAGAAACTGAAAGTTTCAAAGTTGAGAAGTGCAAGAAATTATTATTATAGAACTTATAGTTACTTCTAGCTATTTCAATAGTAAAACAATGAAACCTAAGATTAAATTCATGCAGTCAAGGTACCAAGCAGGAAAGCTAATTAGAACAACTGCCATGAAAATATTTACAGAAAAGACAAGGGGAAGCCAAGTGATGTTGGTGAGAAAGTGACTAAAGTCAAGATGCCAGGTCAGGATCGATAACGTTACAGACCCTTCTTTTGATTTTATTGGGAATTTTGAAATATATCGCTGAAGCACCAGACCAGACAATGCAGCAATATTCAATGTATGGATGAATGGTAGATGTATATGCCATGGCAGAAATGTTTGAATATAACATCTTAGAGACTCAGTAAAAGCATGACAGCAATTGAGATGAACAGAATTGAAATGAGTTTTCAGCATCATAAAGAGAGGGAATAAAAGAAAAAAAAAAAACTACTAACTTCAAAAAGTAAAAAGATGTATCAGGATTGGGAAGGAAAAAAATAATAAGAAAATGTTAAGTTTCTATCTGAATTTTTGGGTTAAGAGTTACCATTGTTTACAATTGGTTCAATATCTTTATCTTCATTGTTACTCTCATGTTTTGAATGATTTTTTTTCCTGGCTTTATCAGGTATCTGTTGATATAGGTAACCTTTAAGGAATTTCAAAGTGAACACTTTATTAATAGCTTAGAGGATTAAAGTATTTATGAATTTACTGATATAATAATTCTAGGTTCAATACCTGGACCATGTAGTACTGACTTAGTAGAAACAGGTTAAGCAACAACTGAGCAGTACTATAAAAGAGCATAACAAGATATCCATAAACAAGGACAGCAGATGGGGACAATGAAAGATTAAATGGGTTCTATGTCAAAATTCTATGAAGGATAACAAGCACCTTAAAAAGCCAAGAAGGCTCAATGGAAAAAATGTGATAAAAACAACAAAGATGAGGATGGTGATAAATTTGGAATAATTTGGTTTAATTAAAAGACAAATTATTTTTGTTGATACTGTAACAACTTCAATGTGAATATTTTTCAATAAAAAAAAAAAAAAAAAAAAAAAAATGGATTTTTTTTTATTGATTTTAATATTAAAGATTGAATAAAATGGATCATTATCATATGCAACATCTGGAGAATATTTTTTCTTTTTTTTTTTTTTACAAGTCTTGACTCAAATAACTCCATAAAATATAACAAAATTAGTCAAATAGTTATTAATAAATGAAATTCAATCATTTTGCCTTCCAAAATTATTAACGCTTGCAATACTAAAGAAAATTTGCATGAGATAAGTGACACTGCAAACAGTTGTGACGTAAGTGACACTAGAGAAATGAAAATTTTCCATATCAGTTTATTAATTCCTAAAACCTGTAAGTACACTGAATAAGGGAAGCAATTTACTAAGCAACATTCTATACAAATATATGTATTTGCAATATAAACTGTTAGATGTTCAACTGAAATATAGTTTGGTCAAATGTTGGATAATGTTATTTTTATTCAGTGCTAAATATTCTTTGGACAGAGTACAGTGTAAATATGTTCTTTTGGATCTTCTTAAAAATGTGCCAAGAACACGTTACAAAATGTTTCATAATAACAACCACCACCAATTGTCAAGTGTTCAGAATAGCCATTATGACGTATTCTGATCATCTGATGATTTTCAGCCTCTGAGTGCTCAGAAGAGCTATGTCTGATAATCGGTTTATATTATCATGAAACTTTCAGTACTGTACATGCTTGGTACATCTTTTACTCCCACTTCTCCAACAGTTTCTTTTCTCGCACTTCCTGCATGTGGAACTCCCTTCAGTTTACTTCCTTCCCTGAAAACTATAAACTGCAAAAATTTAAATGCAATGTCAATCATCATCATCATCATCTTTCTTAAATCCTTTCTTCAATTTTCTTCAATCCTCCTGTAGGGAAACAATAATTGTCTTCCCTTGGATGGGCAGTGGGGGCTTAGGACATTGCGTGCCCATTGGTCACTTGGGAATCTAGGCCCTTACCAAAACTTGCTTTCAGGGGAATTTTTGCTTTTGTTCATTGAACAGTTTACATCTCATTTTCCTTAAGTCCACATATGTGGGAAAAGGATATTATGCTCACTGTTGAGAGGAAATGAGACCCGTGTCTCCAACTTTGGCGAGACACTTTATTTCACCTCATCAAGGGAACCAGAAAAAGTAAGACATTTGTGTTTATCTTTTCCATACCTCAGTCAGAGGATCTTGGATCTATATATATATATATATATATTCATCTATTTGCAGGGACATGCAACTTGTAACATTTTTTTGTATTTATTAAATGTTTTAATTGTGCACGGGTGTATCTCATTTTTCTTTTCTATTTATTCAGTGTTAGTGTATCCTTAGATATTAGTACCTGGTAAATGGAGAAAATATTAAATAGGTTCCTAGCACCAGATTGCCAGTAAATTCTGATTATAAAGTGGTATGAATATAATTATACTAATAAATGGTACTAATACCCTCCATACCTATATATTTTTATTTTTTGGTACATTGCTTACTGTCAAGTCCCTCATAGCCAGATCAAACAGCAGTTTCTCCCAATAAAGGGGGATATAAGTTCAATCCCTGCAGGATAACACATTTTCTTTACTTAGTTTTCTTGAATGCACAGGCCATAGAAATAATACACTAATACATACTAATACATACTGTTTAATAAATAAAAACAGGCCATCTATTTCAAATAACTAATGTCCACAAGAGTGCTGGGTGAAAAAGAGAATTTTTAACAGCTACTGCTTTAAAGGCATCACTCTTCATCAGAATCAAGCGCTATGACAGTTGTCAAGTTTAAATCCTGGCTTGAAGGAATAGGATGTCTAGCCACACTGATGAGCTGTGATACAGCAAAACTGTCTGTGGATTATATATATATATATATATATATATATATATATATATATATATATATATATATATATATATCTCCCAAGGTTTTCTAAAACAGAGCATACCATGATGAAAAAAGGCATCAAACTTGATAAAAACAAAGTTTTATCACCAAGATGTTTGTAATTATTAATAGGAAAGAGCAAAGTATTTTTTTATTAAATTTTTGAATCCTTTCTAGCATCTTTACAATTTTGGTTAAAAATCATGTTTTTCTTGTATCAGCAAATGGGCCAAAGATTATTCTAGGGATTTCTAGTGGTTTTTTTTTTTTTTTGGGGGGGCATTAAAAAATACATTGTTTTGGAAATTCTTGTAAAAATAAAATAACTCTAAAATGAATGAAAATATTTTTGAAATTTTTTTTTTTTTTTTTTTAGCAAATCTTGATAAAAATATTTTTTATATTTGTGACACCAATTTACTTAATTTCATGAAATTGAGAAATTAAAATGCCATCCTCTTCATATTTATATTAGTTAAAACAGAACACTTTGGAGAATTTAAATCATCAATTTGTTTTTGTCAAACAAACATTTACTGAAAATCTGCAATAAAACTATGACATTACTTCAATAAATAAGATGTATTAAGGACACTTGTCTTAAGAAAAAAAATTTTTGCAATGAATTTTTTCAATAATTTTTCTTTTTTTTTAAATTTTAATTAGAAAAATGTATTAAATTTTAAAATTCTGTATCAATTTCAGCCTTTTGGATGATATTATTATGAAGTGAAAACTATATTTACTAATCATAAATGGAAAAGATTAATACAAATTGTATAACACCAATATTTTTAAAAGAATTTTGAATTTTTTTTGTGTGTATAAATGTGCTGGTTTTTCTAAGTATGGGTGATGATACACAACATTATCAGAAAATAAGATCAATAATGATAATAAATTTAAAGTCAACATTTCTAAAATTCAATAAAATATTAGATTTTGGAGAATATTTTCCTAAATTTTTAAAATTAGTGAGCACTTAAAAATTATATAAAAAAGACATCATCATAAGTTGTTTTGCAAATAAAGTTTGCATAGAACAAAATTAAACCTCTCATTAGGTTGTCAACACATCAAAACAAATACTATTGGGTTGAAAAAATGCATTTCTGTGATATTTTGAACTTAAAGTAAATAATATTTGTGTCAAATCAGATCAATTATACTTTAAATCAGCTAATATTCCTCAAATAAAGTTTCAGAAAGTATATTTTATTTTTGGAAGGTTTTTAATAAAGATATTTAAATTGCGATGAACGAAAACTAAAAGAAGTTGCTAATCAGCTATTTTAAAAAAAGAATCTCCTTCCAGACAATTTAAATTAGTCTTTGAAATACAGCAAAGTGTTTTTAAAAATTCATTTTAAACCTTAGGTTCATGTTTTTTGTGAATGTCCCTATATATATATATATATATATATATATATATATATATATATATATATATATATCGTGAAAGAGATTCTTATGATGTGAATGAGTTTTGCAAACACATGACACATTTTTTCTCTCTGATGATCATGTGAATTACCTCACTTAGCTTCACCCAAAGCACTTGTTAAGAGGCGCTATTTTAAGGCTATAAAAAGTCAGACATATTCTCTCTCTTTTTTCCTGTTGCTTCCAGATGTAGTCAAACATAGATAACTTTTGTTGGTCTTCTGTTGATTGAACTCTCACACACGTTTGTACACATTCATGTATCAAATACACAAAAGAAGCACATTCTTATAACTAGTTTTAATGTCTTAATAGTGTACACATGTAATTTCTTTTGTTAATAAAATAAATTAATTTTTGTTTGTTTTAAATTCACTGTTTTGTATTTATTTTTATCTGGGCTCACATGGATCTGCCAATATTGTTTATGAATGTTACAGGAGACCATGAATATTTACTATAAAATGTTTGCACACTTATATCCAAAATGTTGA
Organism: Acanthosepion pharaonis; assembly: GCA_903632075.3. Lineage (NCBI taxonomy): Eukaryota > Metazoa > Mollusca > Cephalopoda > Sepiida > Sepiidae > Acanthosepion > Acanthosepion pharaonis. The sequence goes on from CAHIKZ030000117.1 coordinate 281,780, forward strand.
TTTCCTGAACAAAATGGTGACTTATTTTTACTCAAAAATCATTTAATTCCACAACAAACATAAGAAAAATTGAAAATAAAAAAATCTTTAAAAAAAAATATCTGCATTGATTAAACTAATATTTAACATTGCATTAACATTTTTAGGGTAATTTATATAATGGCAATAGTCTGTTTTGTGCTTGAATGCAATCTTCAAGCTATATGTACTATGTGGTAGCTCAACTATTTATATATGCTTGTCAATGGTGCACTATGAGTAGCAAGGTCATGTATTTCCCGTTTATTGTATTATTCTAATGGTTAATAAGTAGATGGCAACTTTTATATTTAAAATTATTTTAAAGGTGATTGAATAGAAATAATTGTTGGTCAGAATGTGGTTATTTGTATTATTGTAGAGTTGTTTGTTAATTTTTAATTCATTATTTATTATTGATTACTTATTTTGTACTTATTTAATTATTTAAGGTTGATTATTAAATTTACTTAGTTGTTATGCATGTACTCATACAATTTGCTTATTATTTTTTTATATATATATATATATATATATATATATATATCTCCATGTGAAATGAGAATAAATAGGATTCAATCACGATGTTTGTAACATTCAGTTTAAAAGAGAGGTCAATACAAAAGTAGAGCAATATTGTTTATTTTAGGATATTACATCAAAGCATGTAAAAAAAAAAAAAATGTTACACAAATGCAATCATGTTTCGATGTATACTAATGCATCTCATCAGGTGTTAGTAAATAACTGGTCAGAAGAAAATTTTTTAAATTGTCTACTGACCAGTTATTTACTAATGCCTGATGTTACATCTTAATACACATCGAAACAGGATTGCATTTGTGTAGCATTTTTTACATGCTTTGATGCAATATCCTAAAATAAAGTGTGTGTGTGTGTGTGTATATATATATATATATGTGTGTGTGTGTGTGTGTGTGTGTGTATGAAAGTTTTTTTTTCATTAAAGCAACACAAAACCTCTACATGTGAATAGTATTAGAAATGCTTACAAATTCAAAGTTTCTTTATCTTCTTCCCCCTCCTGATCAGTTTCAGTCAGTCTATGATTTTGCATAAAATTAAACTAATTTGTTAAGTACATTATTGTTTGCAATAAACATTTTCTTTGTATTTTTGATAGAATTAAAACAAAGCAAATTTCTTTCTTTGTCTCTCTTATCTTTTTTAAATAACTTCACAGAATGTTGATTTTGACCAGTGCATATTGCGTTTCATTAAATTATCAATTTGTTTCAGCTTTCTGCGTTGCATAAGAAAAGCCACAAATTAAAAAACATAAAAGATAAAAAGAGGAAGAACATCTTTTTCATTCATACTGTTTCCTTATATTTTTAAATTACTTGTAAAGAGACTTGACGAGAGTGACGAAAGAGAGCGAGAGAGAGAGAGAGACGAAAGAGAGCGAGAGAGAGAGTGACGAAAGAGAGCGAGAGAGAGAGTGACGAAAGAGAGAGCGAGAGTGACAAGAGAGAGCGAGAGTGACGAAAGAGAGAGCGAGAGTGACGAAAGAGAGCGAGAGGGACGAAAGAGAGAGAGGGGGGACGAAGAAAGAGAGGGACGAAAGAGAGGAGGGAGAGGGACGAAGAGAGCGAGGGAGAGAGTGACGAAAGAGAGCGAGAGAGAGAGAGTGACGAAAGAGAGCGAGAGGGACGAGAGTGACGAAAGAGAGCGAGAGGGACGAGAGTGACGAAAGAGAGCGAGAGGGACGAGAGTGACGAAAGAGAGCGAGAGGGACGAGAGAGGACGAAAAAGAGAGCGAGAGGGACGAGAGGGACGAAAGAGAGTTTAGAGGGACGAGAGGACGAAAAGAGAGCGAGAGGGGACGAGAGGACGAAAGAGAGCGAGAGGGACGAGAGTGACGAGAGGACGAAGAGAGAGCGAGAGGGACGAGAGGAAGAGAGAGAGAGGGACGAGAGGACGTAAAGAGAGCGAGAGGGACGAGAGGACGAAAAGAGAGCGAGAGGGGAGAGAGGACGAAAGAGAGAGGCGAGAGCGAGAGAGAGAGCGAGAGAGAGGACGAAAGAGAGAGCGAGAGAGAGAGAGGGAAGAGAGAGAGAGAGAGACGAAAGAGAGAGGATGAGGAGTAGAGAGAGAGAGGACGAAAGAGAGCGTAGAGGAGAGGAAAGAGAGAGAGGACGAAAGAAGAGACGAAAAGAGAGAGGACGAAAGAGCGCGAGAGTGACGAGAGAGAGCGAGAGGGACGAGAGAGAGCGAGAGGGAGCGAGAGGGACGAAAGAGAGAGCGAGAGAGAGAGTGACGAAAGAGAGAGCGAGAGAGAGGATGAGAGAGGATGAGAGAGAGAGGATGAGAGAGGAGAGAGAGAGAGGAGAGAGAGAGGACGAGAGAGAGAGAGAGAGAGGATGAAAGAGAGAGAGAGGATGAAAGAGAGAAGAGAGAGAGAGGATGAAAGAGAGAGCGAGGACGATTTGGGGGGAGAGAGAGAGAGAGGACGAAAGAGAGCGAGAGAGAGAGAGGATGAGAGAGGATGAGAGAGAGAGTGATGAGAGAGTGCCGAAAGAGAGAGAGAGGACGAAAGAGAGAGAGAGGATGAAAGAGAGAGAGAGGATGAAAGAGAGCGAGAGGGAGAGAGAGCGAGAGAGAGAGCGAGAGCGAGAGAGAGAGCGAGAGAGAGAGAGCGAGAGCGAGAGAGAGAGAGTGAAGAGAGAGAGTGATGAAAGAGAGCGAGAGAGAGAGAGTGAAGAGAGAGAGTGATGAAAGAGAGCGAGAGTGACGAGAGAGAGTGAGAGGGACGAGAGAGAGCGAGAGGGACGAAAGAGAGCGAGAGAGAGGATGAAAGAGAGCGAGAGAGAGAGGATGAAAGAGAGAGAGAGAGAGAGAGGAGAGAGGATGAGAGAGGACGAGAGAGAGAGGATGAGAGAGAAAAGAGAGAGAGAGGATGAAAGAGAGAGAGAGGATGAAAGAGAGAGAGAGGATGAAAGAGAGAGAGAGGACGAGAGAGAGAGAGAGAGAGAGAGAGAGAGAGAGAGAGAGAGCGAGAGAGAGAGAGCGAGAGAGAGAGAGAGAGAGAGAGAGAGAGAGAGAGAGAGAGAGAGAGAGAGCGAGAGAGAGAGAGAGAGTGGAAGAGAGAGAGAGGAAGAGAGAGAGGATGAAAGAGAGCGAGAGAGAGAGTGAAGAGAGAGAGGATGAAAGAGAGCGAGAGGATGAGAGAGAGGGAGAGGGATGAGAGAGAGCGAGAGGGATGAGAGGATGAAAGAGAGCGAGGGGAGAGAGGACGAAAGAGAGTGAGAGAGAGAGAGGACGAAAGAGAGGAGAGAGAGAGTGACGAAAGAGAGCGAGAGAGAGAGTGACGAAAGAGAGCGAGAGAGAGAGTGACGAAAGAGAGCGAGAGAGAGAGAGAGGAGAGAGAGGATGAGAGAGGAGAGAGAGAGAGAGGATGAGAGGATGAGAGAGAGAGAGGACGAAAGAGAGAGAGAGAGGATGAAAGAGAGAGAGAGAGGATGAAAGAGAGAGAGAGGGACGAAAGAGAGCGAGGGAGGGACGAAGAGAGCGAGAGGAACGAAAGAGAGCGAGAGGACGAGAGAGGACGAGAGAGAGGACGAAAGAGAGAGAGGATGAAAGAGAGAGAGAGGACGAAAGGGAGTGAGAGGGACGAGAGAGAGCGAGAGTGACGAGAGAGAGCGAGAGGGACGAGCGAGAGAGAGAGGGACGAGCAAGAGAGAGAGAGAGTGACGAAAGAGAAGAGAGGATGAGAGAGAGCGAGGGGGAGAGAGAGCGAGAGGGATGAGAGAGCGAGAGGGATGAGAGAGAGTGAGAGGACGAGAGAGAGAGAGGGGACGAGAGTGACGAAAGAGAGCGAGAGGGGAGAGAGGATGAAAGAGAGCGAGAGGGATGAGAGAGGACGAAAGAGAGCGAGAGGGACGAGAGGATGAAAGAGAGAGCGAGAGGGAGAGGACGAAAGAGAGAGCGAGAGAGAGAGTGACGAAAGAGAGAGCGAGAGAGAGAGTGACGAAAGAGAGAGCGAGAGAGAGAGTGACGAAAGAGAGAGCGAGAGAGAGGATGAAAGAGAGAGAGAGAGAGAGGGAGAAAGAGAGAGAGAGAGAGAGAGAGGATGAAAGAGAGACGAGAGAGAGAGAGGATGAAGAGAGAGAGAGAGAGAGGATGATAGAGGATGAGAGAGAGAGAGAGGAGAGAGAGGATGAGAGAGAGAGGATGAAAGAGAGACGAGAGAGAGAGGATGAAAGAGAGAGAGAGGAGGATGAAAGAGAGAGAGGAGAGAGAGGAGAAAGAGAGGAGAAAGAGAGAGAGAGGATGAAAGAGAGAGAGAGGATGAAAGAGAGAGAGAGTGACGAAAGAGAGAGAGAGTGACGAAAGAGAGAGAGAGTGACGAAAGAGAGAGAGAGTGACGAAAGAGAGAGTGACGAAAGAGAGAGGAGAGAGAGAGAGAGGAAGAAAAGAGAGAGAGAGAGAGAGAGAGAGAGTGACGAAAGAGAGAGCGAGAGAGAGAGTGACGAAAGAGAGAGCGAGAGAGAGAGAGCGAAAAGAGAGAGCAAAACAGAGAGAGAGAGAGAGAGAGAGAGAGCGATGAAAGAGAGAGCGTAGAGAGAGAGCTTACTTAAAGAGAGAGCGAGAGAGAGCGACGAAAGAGAGAGCGAGAGAGAGAGCGACGAAAGAGAGAGCGAGAGAGAGAGCGACGAAAGAGAGAGCGAGAGAGAGAGCGACGAAAGAGAGAGCGAGAGAGAGAGAATGAAAAGAGAGCGAGAGAGAGAGCTTAAAGAGAGCGCGAGAGAGAGAGCGATTTAAAGAGAGCGAGAGAGAGAGAGACGAAAGAGAGCGGAGAGAGAGCGATTTAAAGAGAGAGAGAGAGAGAGTGACGAAAGAGAGCGCGAGAGAGAGAGCGAGAGAGAGAGAGTGACGAAAGAGAGAGTGAGAGAGAGAGTGAGAGAGAGAGAGTGACGAAAGAGAGAGCGAAAGAGAGAGAGTGAAGAAAGAGAGAGCGAAAGAGAGAGAGTGAAGAAAGAGAGACAAAGAGAGAGAGTGAATAAAGAGAGCGAAAGAGAGAGAGCGAAAGAGAGAGAGTGAAGAAAGAGAGAGAGTGAAGAAAGAGAGAGAGTGAAGAAAGAGAGAGAGTGAAGAAAGAGAGAGAGTGAAGAAAGAGAGAGAGAGTGAACAAAGAGAGAGAGAGAGTGAACAAAGAGAGAGAGAGAGTGAAGAAAGAGAGAGAGAGTGAAGAAAGAGAGAGAGAGAGAGTGACGAAAGAGAGAGAGAGAGTTACGAAAGAGAGCGAGAGAGACAGAGTGACGAGAGAGAGAGTGACGAACGAGAGAGTGACGAAAGTGAGAGAGAAGAAAGAAAGAAAGAAAATATAAGTAATATTAGAATTAACAATTATTAATAGTAATGTAAGAAGTAGCAATAATATTAATAGTAACTGCACATATCAATAATATTAAAGTGTTGCAAAAACATTTTTGTTTTTAATCAACAGTTTATTGTAGAATTCTAAAATCCTGTATGCCTTGATGATGCTCATTCTAAAAGATTTTGATGCATGTTAAATCATCAGAATTGATAACCGGTGAGTGTCAACTTCTGGGCTTTATTTCAAGAGATAAAAAAAGAGCCTTAAAATGCTTCTGTTTTTTTTTTTTTTTTTCTAAATAATCATTAACTCAATACGAAGTACAAGAGCCACTCAAGATAGATGGTTGCTAAATGAGGTTATTGAATGAATGGAAGAGAAAGTGATAAGTGCAGATTATGAGGATTTGTAGGAAAGATAATGGTTGACCCCAAACTTGAAAAGGTCAAGACTGTAGTCATTAGGAAGTGTCTTCTTGGGAGTCTGTTCCACAAAGTGGCAAGTCTTAGGAAGATGCTGTCCAAATGAAACTTCTTTTTAGTTATAGAAAACAAAGGGAAATGGAATGATTTATCTTAGGACACATGGCATGATGTTTCTTAGCTACAAAGATCTGATTTTGGAGGGGTTTGGGTGGTTTAATGGCATGAATCCTCATTGGGTTATTTTTGCCAAAATTTTATCTTTAAATATGGTAATTTTTTTTTTTTACTTCCTTATCAAATAATGTATTGGTGGTAATTTTTTTATTACTATGAAAATGTTTTTGCTAAGATTTTTTTTTCTAGTATATTTTTATATTTTGGCCACAGTTTGGGTGATCATTGTTTGCCCATAGCTGGGACCCCCCAACAGGTGCTACCACCCTGGATCAGGGCGGACCTGGGAACAACAGCAATTAAGAGGAGGTTCCATGTTCCTCAAAAGCTCTGTATTAGAGGCCTTGCTGCCAGTTGTAGTTTAATACCCAGGACAAATGAAAATCAGAACTGGTAGAACTAATGAATAAAGCTCATCAGAACATTTCCATGGAAACAAAAATATAGTAGTTTGAGGCTTGCAACATTTTATCTGTGGGAATGGGAGGAGAAAATAATTGAGCACCCTCAAAGCCACTTAGATGCTTTTGAACTTTATCAAGGACTGTTTTGGACACTATGGACTGATATTGTTTTATTTCCTTATACTACCCAGATCCTGCAAGCAGCATTAGTGGCTTTGTGGCCCCACTTGAAAATAAGACCTCAAAATTGTCAGAATCTCAGGTTTCTATTTGTCATTATGACATCAGAAACAAAGTGCAGCTGAATAATTTTAACAAGAAACGCAAAAAGACTATCTTGGAGTCATAGATAATCTTTATGCTTAGATGAAATAAGCACTTGATTAAAGATCTGTTAACAAAAATTGAAAATACTATTGATATATACTATTACATAACCTTATCCATGAAAATGTTTCTTAAAGACATGAGCGATCATGGCTCTCCACAACTTCCTATTCTTTGTAATGCTTGTCTCTTTAACCATCAATTCACACAAACTCACCGTGCAGGTGGCCAGCAGCATACTCCTGTCCCATTTGCTCTCGATATATCCTGTGAGTGTCAAGTTTTCCAAGCCTTTGTTCCTCATTATTTGTCAAAAAAATTTCAGTTGTTTCTTTTTAATTTTAAGCATGTCATTTTTGTTTCCATTTTCCTTAAAAACTTCCTCCTTGCTCACGTGCTCTGTCCATGGTATTTTCATCCTCCTTCAGTAGAAGCATATCTGTTGCATCATGTCTCCACTTCATCTATAAGGAAATTGTCCAGTATTCAGTGACATATGGGAGGAATTCAGCTAGAATACTGAGGAACATGATGATGATATCAAGAAATATGGCGAGATGATGAGGAGGATATCAAGAAATATGGCGAGATGATGAGGAGGATATCAAGAAATATGGCGAGATGATGAGGAGGATATCAAGAAATATGGCGAGATGATCACGATGATATCAAGAAATATGGCGAGATGATCACGATGATATCAAGAAATATGGCGAGATGATCACGATGATATCAAGAAATATGGCAAGATGATCACGATGATATCAAGAAATATGGCAAGATGATGATAGAAAAAATTTTGTTGCTCTCATTATTGTATAATTTTTAATTTATCATTTTTCATACATTTCTTCCATCCCTCTCGTTTTTATTTCACCATTTCATCATATGTTTCTTTTTTTATACTGTGGTTTGTTCAGTCATTGCTACATTGATATTCAAGTAAAATAAATGGAGCCTATTACCTCTAAACTATGGTTGTGAAGTAATGCCTATCGATTTTCAAGGGCCGTCAGGCAAGGGAGGTGATGTGAGAGAGAAAATAGCAATAGAAAGGCAAAGAAATAAACAACAGTGAAAAAGGACAAACTACCTTAAGGCAACATATTATGAACTGTCTGGAATAGAAATGGTAGAGAGAAGATAATGAGATGGGCACATCGGGCAGTAATCTGAAATTCCAAAATTACCAAAGAAAAATCATTCAAAAGATGGGAATAAATACACTTTAGGATAATTTGCAAAATGGCCTTTGCAAATATTTGATCGGAAAATAAATCAATCCACTCTGAGACAAGTTCAAAATGAGGAAAACAAAACGAATTTTAGAATTAAAATTCCTGAAGGTTTGTGAAAAGAAATTCATGAGAAATGTGTAACATGCAAAGAATCATATCCATCACTGCTTGTACACATGAAAGTCTTCTTTGTAGAGTTGCTATTGTTAACTCATTTCAACAGATCAACACTTCAGCCTTCATCAGGTGTAATCTGTGAGAACAAAGGAAGCTTTCCTCCAAACTGGTAATGGATATTCTTCCCTAATGTACAGTAATGAAACAGTGCTGATAGCAGCCACAGAAAGAAAACTACAGGAACTCCGACAGAAAGGTAGTAAAAGAAAGCAAGAAGAAAGGGCTAAATATCAATTGTAAGAAGGCAGAATGTATGGAACAGCCCAAGAACTACAATTTGATGATACCAAAATCAAGCAAGTACAAAAATAAACAGGTGTTCTCATCAGTGATTAGTTGAAATTATGGGAAGTTAGAAGTCATGAGTTTCTGTCTGCCATGTAGTCACATTGATGACCTAACATAAGTTTATTGCCAAAAGGTCAGAGAGGGAAACAGGAAGCAAGAGTGATCAATCATTAAAAGAGATTTAGTGTATTGGATATAGTGAGAGATGCCAGCTATTATATATTGTGAACATACTAAAATCTCAACAGTACTTTTCATACCATTCTTTATTTACTTAAAACATTCATTGAAAAGACAGACGAGGACAGCTTTCTTCATTTGATTTTCTAAAAGCCAGAATAAAATTCCTAAACAGTGAGAATACAATCTTGAATTCCAATGACTATATTTCTTCCTCATTTGCAATACATTCCTATGGTAAAACACTGTTACAAATAATTATACATATAATAGCCCTATTCTTTTAGTAATGTTTGCATTCATTCCTGACCACTGACAATCCCTTTTTTGCTCATTTGCAATGCATTCCTATAGTAAAACACTGCTACAAAATAATAATTCTACATATAATAGTCCTATTCTTTTAGTAATGCTTGCATTCATTCCTGACCTCTGACAATCCCTTTTTGCCTCATTTACAATGCATTCCTATAGTAAAACACTGCTACAAAATACAGGTCAGCGCTGATAAACTGCAGTAGTTGGGGTGCAAAACTTCTATCCACGGTTTAGATCAAAAGTGAGCTGTGATGCCAAGATTGCCAGCTTAGGCCACCAAAACAAAGCTTGTCAAGTCTATGGAGTTATTCATGAAAATGGGTAACAGTTGCTAAACATGCAAAATGTGTATTCAATGCAAAGAGTTGAATATTGGCAGTTTTGAAAAACATCTATTAAAACTACCCTTTAATTTCACATACAAATCTGCACCAATGGCTTAAAACGATTCCAATTATAAAGCACCATGTCAATAGATCCATTATCATAGATCCATCATTGATAACAGCGAAAGATGGTGGTAATCTTGTACGCAAAAGATTTTAACAAGAAAAAATAAAAAAAATTTTTCTAGTTTTATTAAGATTTTGAATAAAAACATTACAATCCATTTTATTGTAATGTGTTAATAAAAAAGTCAAATAAAGATAAAAATTAATAAAGCAAATCCCGTTGAGTAAATATGTGAAATTTCTAAGTTAGGATAAAGGTTGTAAGCTGCATATTTCACACACAAAATGTCTGCAAAGCACTAATCCAAACCACTACACAATTGTGAGTGAAATGCCAAAGCCTAAACAATAGTAAATACCTGGGAAAATATCAATATATTGAAGGTACTAAAACACAATTTAATGAATTTATTAAAATAAAAGAAGATACAGAAAAAAATCAGGCTTTAAAAACTGTCACAATCAAGTTTGAAGCAGCCATTCAGTGTCTTCATTTAAATTCCAACAAGAAGTTCAAATTGAAAGACATTTTTAAAATAGATTCATACATTGGATTAAACAGGAATTTAGGTATACTCAAAGAATACAATCGCCATAAAAAGCCATTTTGTGAGCTTTTTTTTTTTTTTTGCATTTAAGATGAAATGGTAGTGTAGAAGTTTGAATGTTTTCTCAAAATAATTCTCTTCTTCACTAATGTATTCAGGGTTACATATCCAAAGGGCTCTATGGTAAATCCTATAATTAGGTTTGGTTTGGTTTATGGCATATCAACCTCAATAAGTTAATTAAATTTTTGAAGATTTTTATTGCCAGTAATATTTTTTCTTTTTTCAAAATTACCAGCAATATTTTTTTAAAAATACATTGCTCATAATTCTTTTTTTGTATTGCTGGTTCTATGTGCCGTGATGAGTTTTTAGTATTGGTATCTTCAAAGTCCATGCTTTCTAGCTTTTCTATTAAATTATTTTTGGAAACCTTGGCTTTGGCCTTAGGGCTCTGTATTGTCTTCCAGAAAGACTTCTGATTTCATTTTGGAATTTTTTGTTTTCATTCTCATCTTCAGTTCGCCATACTTTCCAATACTGTAGATTTATTCTCGTTTAGGATCTTATTTTTCTTAAAAGGGATCTCAATCATGTGGTTTCTATTCATTCTTTTAGTTTGTTTTTTTTAGTCAGGGTTTTGAATTTGAGATGGGTTAGTGGTGGGCTTTCATTGTTATCCAAGTTTTGGGGTGAGAAATTTTGGGTTTGGTAGTGGTAGTAGGGATGTTTGAAATTTGTTTGGTTTGTTTTTATTGAGTCTTCATTCATTTTTTTCAAGGGTGGGGGTCTGGGGTTGGAGGTTTTTCTTTGGATCTAGTTCAGCATGAGGCCTGGTTGTTAAGTTGGTCAAGCATTCCCTCAGTAACTCTAAGAGTATCTTCAATTCCTTCATTAAATGTATCATTTTGTTTTGGGTCATGCCTTGATTTGGGGTTGAGTTATTCATAGTTTTGGCTAAACTTGCATAAGTTGTAGCCACTGAATTATCGACTAACCTCTTTACCTCCGGGAATGATATAATTTTTGTGTATTTAATTTCTGTTATTCTTTTTCCCCTCTTCCATGTTTCATATTCCCTTGTATCCACTGCATGATCTTGTTTGAAGTTTATGCACTTTGATGGCTGTCTACAGTCTATGTGGTTTCCAGTTTCTCTGCAGTTTTTGCATGTTGTTGGTCTGATACATCTCTCCCTGTGGTGTCTGAATTTTTGGCAATTGTGGCATCTCAGCAGGCTTGGCATATATGTTTCAACTTTGTTAATTGTGTACCCTATTTTTATTTCAGTTGAAGATTTTGGGGTGTTACATTTAAATATATGTGTGTTAGGAATGTTTGATTGTTTTCCTTTTTTATAGATATTCTTTGGATGTTAGTGATGCCTTGTTGCCGGAGGTTATTTTTTATTTCATCCAGAGTGCAGAGGCTTCTCACTACATCCTTTGATAAGTTCAGGGAAATGTGGGTATAAGATTTTATTTTGAGGTTATGGACATACTTCTGCTTACGTAGACAGTCTGAGAAAGTTTATTTGGTACTACTATCAGTTGATTAGTTTTTTTGACTGATTTTGTTTCTATTAGAGAGCTAAGAGTTTTTTCAATGATAAAGGGAGACAACTTAGTGATTGGAGTATTCTCTATCAATTCCAGTACTATAAAACCGGGGAAAAGTGTCTGATCGGAGTCATCATCTGAGTCAGACTCTGCATGTGGATGCTTTAAGGTTTTATTTTTATTTATATTTGCTTGGGTTTTTATTTTTCATATCCATAAAAAAGGCCTATAGGTTTCATTGATTATAGTCCCCACCCATCATGGAGCCCCATGGGGAGGGGTGTCTAGGGAAAAACCCATTCGCTTAGTAACATCAGGACTATATATCAATATACTCATGCTGGTGATAATCAGTTTTGTTTCTGCCTGTGGGTTTTCATTCCCAAGATAACTACTTACCTAGAAATGGAAAGGGGATATGAGTTCTTCCTCAGCGTAACTGACCCTTCAGCCATTGCCCACATTTTCAGATTTTTATAAAAGAGGGCTGACATGACCAGCCGAATGATTGGATCAGGCTGCTTTGACTGCCCATTTAGCCTAGCAATGGCCAAAGTGGATTGTTGCAAGTTACATGAACACTATGAATCCTAGGTCATGTACTGCACAGCCCCCAGGATCCTGCCCTGAGACCTTACGGGTTGCCACCTACGACCAACGGGTGGACCTATTTTTTTGGTGGGGGGCAGGGTCTTACCCCCCTGCAGAGGTGCAGTTGGTGTATTCTTACACCCCTAGCAGACAGGGCATCCTACAATTATTCCAGATTTTTATTCTTGTGGTGGAAATAGAAACTGATAGGGTCATTTTTGTTAGTTGGTTTTTGGTAAACTTTAAAATCTAATTATCATTACATATTAATAAAATATTGAGGAAAGGTAGAGAGTTATTTGTTTCAAGTTCATGTGTGATTTCAATGGTTGGTTCAATGTTATTGAGTTTTGCTACTGCATTTAAAAGGTTAGGATCTTGGAGATAAAACAAGAGGATGTCATCAATATACCTTTGGTAAGTGGAGCTGTTAGGTATGATAATGTTTAAATGGGATGGATTCTAAGAATTTTAAAAGTAGGCAAGTGAGAACACACTTGATAGGAGACCCGATAGGTAAACTGAATTTTTGTTTGTAGAATATGTTATTGGAAAAAAAAAAAAAAAAGGAAAAAGTGGTCAGGGATTAATTTACATATCTTTATGATTTTGTGGATGGGTAGAGGAAGCTTATCCTTGGATTTATTGAGGTCATTTCTTATTATATTGAGGCATTTGGTGATGGGTACATTAGTGTATTTTATTTATTTGATGTCTAAACTAGCCATATAAATGTAAGTCATATTTATGTGTTGTATTCTTTAGAGTAAGTCACTCGAATGTTTGATGTTGTGTTGATGGTGCCTAGGAATGGAGTTAGGATTTTAGTGATGACTCTAGCTAAATTGTGGGGGTGCACTTTTAATTCTGGATACAATGGGCCTAATGGATGTGTCGGGTTTGTGTGTCTTGGGTAAGCCATATGGGGTAGGTATAGAGGGGTGGTAATCTATTAATCTAGACCAAGATTTGTTTTCATTTTTTAATAGTTTCTTGATAGTTTTGTTGAACCTATGTGTTTCAGTGTTTATGGTAAGTTCATTGGTTTTAGTGGGTGTGTGTGTGTGGGGGGGGAAGTTGTTATTAAGAAGGGATTCTAATTTTTCAGTGTAGATCTTGGTGTCCATAATAAATATACTACCTCCTTTGTCAGATGGGGTTATAATGTTTTTCTTCATGGTCAACTTTTTTAGCATTTGTATATATCTCCTGGGTAGTGTAGCCTTGAGGATGGAGGCTGCTAATATGCCATGTATGAAACCGGTTTCAGAATCAGTGTGGTTGAAATTGTGGTTCTTGGTTAAGGTAGTGATTGTGTCATTTTTTTTTTTAGACTGGTGGCGAATTTTAAACCTAAACTTAAAGCTTCCATTTCAATGGTAGAAAGTCTTAATGTGGAGATATTGAGGATAAGATTTGGATTGCCATTCATCTTCCATTTTCTGTTTGTGCATGGGTTGTGGAATTTGAGTTTTAATTGATTTTGTGGCTTGTGCACAACATTGTTCATTGCAATATTTTGGCTTTGGAAGTTGAGAAGATTGTTTGATCATTGGTGAGTATTTTTTTTTGTGTTTGAGATACTTGCGGATGTTCTGTAGGGGGGGAGGGTGATATCATTTGTACTATGTAAAACTTTAAAAGTACTCTTTGGAATAAGTTTCCTCGCAATGCAATTAAATAGGCAATCTCTTCTGTTATGTAGGGAGTAAACGTATAGTAGAAGCGTTTTGTAGGTGGAAATATGTTGTTTCTGTCTCTTTGATATGGTTTCCATGTTCAAACAAAATGAAACGAAGATCAAGTATAGATCAAGTATGGATAGGAATCTGACAAAATAATATGATAAAGAACAAGTAGGAAACAGATCTCAATCTAATATCTTTCACTTCATTAAAGCTTTGTCAAAGATTAAGATAGATATAATAAAAAAAATGATAACTAGCAAAGAGACGCAGATTAATGGTATGTTGTGTTTGGTTATTTCTTATTCGTTAGATATGTGTAATGAAGTAACAGATAATATTCAAATAAGTGTCAAACATTTTGGATGCTGAAGTGTGTAAAAGTGAGACACAGCAGGATGTTTTGAAAAATTTTGTTTTGGTTTGGTTTTTCATTAAAGCATATCTTTTGTCTATATCTTCATTGATTTTTATGTATTAGTTAGATTCATGAATAATGGATCTGTAGAAAATTGGTGATGTAATGTTGAGTTTTAAATGTGTGTTAATTGTTGATAGTATTGCTATAAATGTTTTCATAATATTTTCTAAGTGTGTGTGTATATATATATATATATATATATATATATATATGTATGTATGTATGTATATAGGGTGCAGTGGATAAATTGTCATCTAAATTAATACAAAAATGAAAATAACCCTGACATCTCATTTTAACAGATATGTTTACCAAAATTACACAAAAAATATCTTGAAATGCTAAAGAGTAAATTTATTCAATAAAATTGCTATTAGTTTCAGGCATGATCTCCTTACGACTGGAATCTTCTGCAACTCATCTGGACGGTCTCCTTGTTTAAGTTAGTGAATGCTACTAGAATTCTTGCCTTCAGTTCATCTTTGGTGTTACAAGGAGTTTTGTTGGTCTCTCGCTCAACTGTGCCCTCTAGCACATAATAATAAAGGAGATTGCAGTCTGAGGAATTATGTGGCCAGATGTAAGGGGTGATGTGATTGCAGAAATTGTCTTACAGCCATGACTGGGTTCCTCTGCTTGTGTGGTATGGTGCAGAGTCCTGTTGCCAGACATAGAGTCTTTAAGCAGTCACCCTCTTGACCCAGGGCAGTACTACCTCCTCAAGGCAGTTGATGTAGGTCTCAGTGCTGAGCCTGAGGCCCTGTGGGAAGATGAATGGAGGCATAACATCACCATCACTAGTCATCACTCCAAACACGATGATGTTGACTGGATATTTGATTTTCATCCCTCTTGCTACATCTTTTCAAACACAGCAAGCCAATGATTGTTCTGTGCATTCACCATCCTGGTAGAAATTTTTCTTATTTGAGAAAAACCAAAGTACGTTAGATTGAAGGGGATACTTGAGTTTGTTCAAAAGCTTTATAGCTTAGTCTTTCCGCTTGTCCTTCATGACTTGGGAGAAAAAGTGGCACTTTCTCATCTTGTATGAGAAATATGTTCTTAATCACCATTAGACTCATCTAACTCTTTCTAAATCCTCTGCACTATCCTCAGATTGACACCCAAACACACTGAAATGTTTCTATTAGAGCTTCTGGCATAAATGTCAAGCTGCACAGTATGCTGTCTCCAAATTTCTAGCAGAGTGAAATGTGTCATGGAGCTCTTTTTCTCATAGAGGGTGCCCAACTGACAAAATCAAAATTAAACATGCATATGTGAAATTAAAAATATAACATAGCAGCAATCTACCAATCAAACCCTGTGTGTGTGTGTGTGTGTATATATATAACACTAATAGACTTATAAATGTAAACAGCTATACTCGTCCAGCAAAACCTTAGGTGTTTTAGCTTGTGAATGAACGAACTAATACCCAAGAGGGAAAAAGAAAAACTAAGATATATATATATATATATATATATATATATATATATACTGCGTGCCAAATTATTATCGAGATAATTTTTTTCTAATATTTCAAAAACTGTCCAATCAATTCACACAAAATTTTCACACAATTTTGGCAACACTGACCTGCGCTATCATTGAAATTTTCTTACTGATCTGCGCAATGTAAACAAACTGCCACCATATTTGTTATCAGCACGGTGATTTGAGCATGCCAAATTATTAGAAATGTTTAGTAAAATTCCTAGAATTGATCAAACAAAACATTTATTAATGTTGCACGTGAATGTTTATGATCAAAAGAAGCTAATAAATAATATAATCAAACAAATAATAACAGATACAAACAAAGGCACAGTTTTAAACAAATTAATAGGGAATGTGCTTTCTCTGTTTTGAAATTACTTGAAGAAGTCGACGATCCATAGAATTTGTTAATTGTAGGATGTCATCTGCTGTAATGCCGTGAGATATTGCTTCCCACAAATTCTCCTGAATTGTCGTCTGTTGGCGTATAGTCTTCGCTTCATGATGCTCGAAAGGTTTTCGATTGGGTTCAAATCCGGAGAATTTGTTGGCCACTTCATTTTTCGAGGTCCATCGAAGCCTGTTTCAAATATTCAGTAGTCTTGTGAGCAGCATGAGAGGGAGCATTATCTTGCATAAAAATAATGGCCCTTCTGAAGGCAACTCTTTGCCTTTTCATCCATGGTTCAAGATGCTCCTTCATAAACGCTATGTATGCATCAGCAGTCATTTTGACGCCATTTGGTACTCTCCATGGGCCCACTAATGTTTTTTCCAATAATACCACCCTAGATCATTATGCCTCCACTGCCTTGTTCGCATCTCAAATGCTGATGGCGATTCTGTCCGTTCATTACCCAGCCTTTGCACCATCTATCTGGCCCATCAAGTGTTGCTCGAGTTTTGTCTGTGAACAAAACTTTACAGATGTCAATCTTCATATTGTCCTTGGCCCATTTCAATTGATTTTGAATGTGATTTCTCGTCAACGGAGGCTTCGATACAGGTTTGACTGTTGTTACTATTTCCCTCAGATACCAACACCAAGTACTTTTAGACACAGTAGGATCCCCAGTGTGACTGAAAAGCTTTTGACTGGTAAGTCCAGGGTTCTTCGTGGCCTCTCGTTTAAGTTGTGACATGAGACGATGTGAAATAACCCTCGGCTTGCCTTTATCTGCCCTTTTGCGTACTTGTGTAGGGTTGGCAGTGAACTTTTTCGCAGTTTGATGCCACCTCCCTATCATTTTAGAAATTTCTATGGTAGATTTACCTTTTGAGAGTTCTGAGGTGATAATTTTCTTTTCAGCATCACTTAAACTGCTTTTAAGGCCCATCTTTTCACTAAATTCTTACACTTTTCTAATAATTTGGCATGCCCAAATCACCGTGCTGATGACAAATATGGTGCCAGTTTGTTTACATTGCGCAGATCAGTAAGAAAATTTAAGTGATTGCGCAGGTCTGTGTTGCCAACATTGTGTGAAATTTTTGTGTTAATTGATTGGGCGGTTTTTGAAATATTAGAAAAAAAGTTATCTCGATAATAATTTGGCACGCAGTGTGTGTATATATATATATATATATATATATATATATATATATATACCTGAAACGTAAACAATAGTAATTTTTGAAAGGATTTTTTATATTTGCCATTATTTCTGATTACATTATAAATTTTGATGGAGTAATTTTCCAAAGTCTTAAATGTCTAACAATGATTAAAGTCTGTTAACTTTGATTACAGTCACCTCTTAAGTACATTTTAATTAATTTATTAAGCAAATCTCTTTTTGCATAGTACCGCATCAATTATCTAATAATAGCAACTGTTCCATAAAAAGAACTGAGGAGGAATTGCTTTTGAGTAAAAATAGGCTTTTGGATCCCCCCCCCACTCCTGACAATCACAGGCAGCGTGGTATTTAAAAGGTTCTTCCTCTTTTCCCTTTGTCTTTTAGAGTAGCAACATACGTTTCCTTTCACTCCAATAGACAGAAAGCATGTAATTACTTCAGAGACACAGATTGAAAATTGTATTGAACTGTTCATGACTGACTGTTTCTTTATCCTTCTGTAACGTTTTGTTAATATATTTATTAACTGTTGTTTGAATTCCATGTTTTGTGTCCGAGTTTTATTTTATTTATTTTTTATTTCATACACACTTGAGTCTGTCTATATCCCTGAGATGAGGTATTATGATTACTTTTATTATTTACATTATTTGGGCTGTTATCCTCATCTTCATTGCTATATTCACAACATTTTGGCCACTGTACACTCCAGCCTTCTTCGGGAGATTGGAATTTCAAACCAAATCCTTTATTTTGTCCACTGGGGTAAATCTATCAGACTAGAACAATCTGCCCTGATGGATGAAATAAAGGATTTGGTTCAGAACTCCACTCACCCAAAAAAGGCTGGAGCATACAACAGCCAAAATATTGTGAATATGGCAAAAAAGATGAGGGTAACAGCCCAAATAATGAAAATCACATTAGTCTGCCAATTGTTTACAGAGTAAATATACCAAGAGGCATAAAATAATTCCTTTCCATTCCTACAACACGGTTGCATCAGGATCAATGCAGGAAAATGCAAAAGATGTTTCCAGATAGATTAGACATCATAGAAGATCAGTTTTCATTTGCTGCACCTGATATCGTGAACAGCCACCAATAATCAATAATCTTTCTTTGATACCAATCATCCAAACAAAAGATAAATCTCCTTCTATACACTGTATGCCTTCAAGATGTGGGAGGTCATAGCTCTCACCAACTTTCTATAATTTGAAGCACTTAGTAAGGTTTGTCTTTTCAATATCCCACCCAGTTCCTGTTCTGCCATCCATTTACACAAGTTCATTACTTGCTGTTTCCATCAATCCCCCTTGCTTTCAATATGTCCTGTGAGTGTTAACTTTTCCAAGCCCTCTTTCTTTATTATGTGTCCTAGAATTTTCAACTGTCTTTATCTGATTCTCAGTATAAGCATTGTTGTTTCCATTGGCTTTAAAACTTCCTCATTGCTCACATCACTGACAAGAGAAAAAATAATAGACTACAATATAATTGGATAACATTCCATCTTATAAGATGGTGCTGAAAAGAAGCATTTTCAATAAAAAATATTTTTTAATATCTGATATTTAGTTAGATTTTTGGGAAATGGTTCAAGTCAAGAAGTTTTCGGCATCCACTTGTATCCATGGCTACTGGAGATTGAATAATTGCAGACTTCTAAAATTTCAAAATTTTTGCAGATGGGAAATGCAAAGTCTGCAAGAACAGAGTTCTTTGTAAATGAAGTTTGGGTGTTGAATTTCATTTTCTGACCTTGAAATAAGACTGCTTTAAACAAAATGTGTCAATGCATTGCTTGGATAGGTACTTAATAATCAAAGCCAAAACAGAACAAGGAAAAAAAACAAGTAAATAAATAAGTAGATATTAAGGACAGTACTAGATTGGCAACAGGGTCTCATCATTTTATCTTCTGTCTTTATTCCTGTTCTTTTATTTTTCTCTCTCCTTTTGTCATTCTCTTAAACTCAGTAATCCCTTGTATCTTAGTGGCTTTATTGCCTTGGAGTGAAATGACAAAAAACAAAAAAAACATTAGACTTGCAGTTTACTGGTAAAATGCTCAGATGTTGAAACACCAAAATATATGGTACTATAGTTCCTATATGGTCCAACCTGGTAACCAATGCTTGGCTGTTCTCCTCACAGCTTACTCATGGTGATTGGTCCTTCTATAATATGAAATAAACATGACATTAACTCTACTTCATTTGCCTGTGGAATTTTAACATGGGAGTACAAGACTATGGAAATAGCTGAAAAGGGTTGCTGGAAAAAAAAGTTAAGAACTTTCTTCTATTTGCCATATTCCTTCAGGATGAAGTGACAGATCTCCACAACTTCGTATCTTTTGTAGTTCATAGTAAGTTTTGCTTTTTCATCATTCCACCTAGTCTCTGTTCTTCAATCTATTTACATAATCGAGTTAGGTAGTTAAATTACTATTTCCTTCTGCACTTCTTACCTTCAAAATATCATAAAAATTTTGACTGCCTCTTATACTTAGAAGTACAAGCATCCTTTTTTAACCATTGATCTAAATAGAAAAAATAATGCTACCATCTTAGATATCAAGAACTAGATCCTCCAGATCCTCTTTTGAAGTACACACCTGAAGACGACAAAATAATCAATCGGTTAAAATGCTGCAATAAAACCACTAAGAATGAGAATATTAGTTTCCAACCATTTGTGCCATTCTCAAAGATGTTCTTGCAAAAGCAGCATAAAAAGATCTGTACCAAGACTTGAACTCATTTTGCTGATTCCATTTTATGGCAGCAAATGTTAGATAATATACTAACAGATAGAGAAGAGACTTAAAGCAACAAAAATGTAGTTCTACAGAAGGATGCTGAGAATACAATGCACTGAATATGTGAGCAACAATGTTTTAGAGAAAATGGAAACAAAAAGAACACTTAGCATCAGAAAAAGAGTTGAATATTCTAGGGTACATAAAGAGGAAAGAAGGCTTAGAAAATTTGACACTCACAAGACATTGAAGGCAAGAGAGTGAATAACCTACCTAACAGGCTTGTGTAAATGGTTGGCAGAACAGGGTTTAAGAGAGATAGCAAAAAGACAATTTACTAAGTGCTAAAAAGGACAGGAAAGTCAATATACTTTAATTGGTGGTAGATATTTGACACTTTAGAAAATTACTCCATTGACATGTCATAAATAGTGAAAATTAGTGCTTCAATGAAAGCATAACACAGTGTGGGGTGGTCACGACACCAAATGCAATGGTCTCTTTTTCTGTCATCACAGAAGGGACACGGTACATAAAAGAAGAATGCACACCATCAATATCACAATGCATTTCAAAAAGATAAAATTATTAATATGAGCTACTTATGAAAATATAAATGGAAGCTATTTACATTATTCCAACTATTGTCCTCATCTTTGTCGCCATATTTATTACAACATTTGGCTGTTGTACGCTCCGGCCTTCTTCAGGTGGTTGGAATG
>CAHIKZ030000117.1:307500-330000 GCA_903632075.3 Acanthosepion pharaonis
AATACAGTTTTTCAGCGAAGTTTGAAATCCGTTCATTTCATGATACTTTGAATGGATGCATTGCCTCTCCTTGAATTTAGAATGCCACAAATAATATTAATTTTGGTTTAAAAAGTTGAATGCATGGGAAATATGATTAACCAATGAAAATCAAACACAAAAGTAAAAATACCAGAATTTCTTCTTTTTTTTTCTTCACATCTCATTCTCTGATGAAGCTTTAATGAAAGTCATAAACTATTATAGACACACACACACACCCTTCAGTTATGAATTGAGTGCTCTTAGCTACTGATTTGGCATTTGTATACATCATGTACATAATACGTTAAAAGATTCCCCTTTCTCTGCTGTGTATTGATAGCTCAGGAGTAGAGTCTCTGACTGATGCCAAATCAGTCAAGGCTTGTATGTGGATGACTATGTATTTGTGTGTGTGTGTGTGTGTGTATTTGTTTATTTTACATATAAAACAATCCTCATGTAAAATATGGACTGCCTCATCATTGAAATAACCAAATATATTTAACAAAAATTCAATTATGTAACACTCAGTCTTAACTCAGTCTGAAGATAGAGTTTCATGCACAACACTGAGTTGTACTACTGGCGAGGAAAAATATGTACATTTATAGCTCCGTTATATTGCATCAAGCACTTTTTTTATTAACACCTGCACTCAAGATGCGATATTATATATATTAAAATTTGTGTATTTAAGCAGCAAATTCTCTTTTTGGTATGTCTGATTAAATAGATTACAAACATTATGTCTGCTTGTTTTTGGTATAATCTTTTCATATTCACTTTCATAGATTTTTTATTGTAATACATGGAAAAATATTTGTGAATTTGAAAAGATTATACTAAAAATAAGCAGACATAATATTTGTAATTTATTTAATCAGACATGCCTATATATATGTGTGTATATATATATATATATATATATATATATATAGCAAATTGGTATCTGGGGAAAAAAGTTTGAAAAAAAAAAAGAAAACTAAAAAATATCCAAGTAGGCCGAGAGGAGGAAAAAAAAAAAAAAAAAAAAAAAAAAATCGCCTAGTGTTATAATTTTTAGTCCAAAGGAAAAACCCAAATCAAGTGTGTAATAAGAAAAATGTAAAGTGCTCAATATACTAAGTAGAGCCAGGAATTACCTACCTAGGCTTCATCTAAATGGATCTTCTGAGTAAGCTTACTCCTGAAGATCCATTTAAGTTAAACCTAGGTAGGTAGTTTCTGGCTCACTAGGATTTATATATATATATATAAAATTTTGGGAGGTGGATGTTTTAGCAGTCATTCCAACTAGAGTGGAACCGATAACAATATATTTTGTTGTTCTTTCCCTACCTTCATTAGGTGATTGTTGATCCAGTTAATCTCTAGGGAATTTTAATCTGAACCCTTTATTTTTTCTGTGGGGGTAGATTTGTTTTTGTTCTACTGAATGTGTCTAAGGACAAATTGGTTTAGTACTTTTTTGGTACTGCTTAGTTACTGATTGTCCTCACACTGAGGATAATCTACCCCTGTAGATTAAATAAAAAGTTCAGTTCCAAATTCCCTGAAGCTTACCTCAAATCAACAAGGACCTGATGAAGGCAAGACTGCACAATGGCTCAAATATTGTGACAATAACAACAAAGATGGCAAAAAAAATTAATAATGATTACTCCCCATCGTAGAAATTCAGACAAACCTTCACATCTCCTGATGAACTTATAAATGATTAAACAAGGTTGGTTGTTTTATAGCATATCAACTTCAGTGGGTCATTTAATGCCAACAAAATTTTGGAATAGATTCATAGTGATAGTTTGGTAAAAAAAGGTGTGTATGTATACATATATATTTGCTCCATTTTTTTTTATTACAAAGTATTTCTGGTATTAAAACCTATTTTTACACAAGTATAAGTGTTAACTATTTGCCCATAGCTGGGACCCTAACAGGTGCTACCACCTCAGTTCAGGGTGGACCTGTGAACACCAGCAATTAAGAGGTGGTTCCACACTCCTCAAAACCTCCTGATCAGAGGCCTTGTTGTTGGACGTAGTTTATCGTCATACCTAGGACGGGATGAAACTAGGATTACAATTCATAATTTAATGTTAATGAATCAAAACAGTGGAGAATAAATGATTATGTATGTATGCTAGTAGATAAATAAGATGAACAATGTTCAGAAAATCAATTTAATATTTTAACGACCTTCCGTAATACATCAACTTTATATTGATAAAAGAAATGACAAAAAAAAAGCCTTTTATGCCAACAGGTTTCATTTCTTGAACTTTATCAAGGCAACTGTATTTATGCATAGAAGAAATGTGGAGGAAAAATAACATTAAGTGTTCAAATTTTGAATGAAAGACTACTTTAAAAGAAGAGAATATTTTAAAAAAATGTTGCAACATCAAATTTCCACACTTGACTTTATAAAGCTCCTCACAAAATGAAATACGTTGGACACACAAATATATGTGTGTGTGAAAAGTGTATATAAATATAAATAAATATATATATGTATAATTATTTATATATTATATGCGCGGTACTTATTAGAAAGCGCTCAATATCAGAGATAGAGCTAACACATTTGGTTGGATATATATATATATACACACACACACACACACACAAGCTGATATCAAAAAGTTCCTGGACTAGTTATGTCTATAAAAAAAAAAAAATTAATATATTTACCTAAGTTTTAATATCATCTCATTTGAAGCGATACAATGGTCACAGTGTTCTTGCCACTTTTGGAATCTGGCCTGGAAGTCGTTTCCTGTAAACAAGTCAAGGACTTTCTGTGATTCGCACTGGATCTCATAATGATTTTAAAACAGCAACATTTGAGCTGCATTTTTGGCTTGGAGAAGAGATTGAAGTTTGAAGGTGCTAAATCTGACAAATAGTACAGGTAAGTAAGCAAAACGATGTTGTTTTTGGCTAAAAAACTTACGAGTGAAGAGAGCTTGGTGACAGGGTGCATTGTTGAAAGTGACCGGTTCTGTGGAGTGTGAAGAATTGAATTCTTCACACTCCACAGATCGCGTCACTTTTGCTGAACATCCTCCCTCAAATGACTCAAAAAAGCATGTAGAACTCTTCTGGTCTTATGGAATGAATTCTCAATGTACAATATTGCAGATATTAAAAACACAAAAAAAAAAAACAATGCACAAACTGATTAATTTTTGAAGTGCCACTAGAACATTATATACTAATCATTTCCTCATTGTCATAAGCTTGCCAAAGCATGGTCAATGTCTTTGTAGCAGATTTCCCAAATTGAATGCAACATTTCCTGTTGGCTGTTTGTTCTAACTTCTTGTTCATGACAAAATCATAGGCTACAGCATACACATGATGACAAAAACATAAATTTCACAAATTGCAATGTCACTCAGCACACAGGTGTATGAAAGTAACTGCTACTTCTCATTGTGCATGCAACTGTGTACTGCCATCTGTTGGTATGCTACAGAACTAGTCCAGAAACTTTTTTGATATATATATATATATATATATATATATATATATATAAAAGTATGGACATAGAAATCAACACTAGCTTGTTGAAATTCAGATATAAAACTGACAGTCACCAAACAGTCTTGATTCCTACTGTCTATATTGTTAAGGGAACAGAAAGTATTATTTTATGCCTGCTGGTATATTTGTCCCACAAACACTATTTGATGGACTCGTGTGAATCCAGGTAAAAAAAAAAAGGCGCAAAATAGGTAATTCAAACACAAACAACAATTAGTAAATGTATTAATAATACATGTTACAGAAGAATAAAGAGAGAAACAAACTTAAATAGCTCAGTATAATTTTATATGCCTCATCTCTATAGGAGCATTTGTGTTGTGACTCCAGGCATAAATTGGAAGTGGTAAGAGCCTTTCAAATATTGTGCTGATATGATTATCATCAGAAGATAGTAATCTAACAATATCTATAAATGTTCTGTATCTCTCCAATAATGAACACACTCCCATATATATATATATATATATATATATATATATATATATAAAGATTTCAAAAATGTACACACATACAAAAGGGAATTCAAAAAACTGTTTACACTTTTATACAAGTACTTGAATTGATGAATATTATTAGATTTTTACAAAATATTCCTTAACAAATAATCAGTCTTTATTATCTTGTAGGAAATGTGGTTTATCTGATATGGAGTGGGATGAAAATGATTTCATTATCAATCATTGACAAGATGAAAAGAACAACCTATTCAGAAAAGAAGAATGAAAATCCTTCATCTGAGAATGAAAACAACTTAAAGACTCTTTCTCCTGATTCATTTAAAAATGTCTATTTTCCCATTCACTAAAAGACTATAGAATGTATGAAGAGGAATATTTATGGATCTGATTGTGTTTTTGAAACCCAAGTGGTAGACTTTGAAAATCTGCAGAGGAAAATTTATGATTCATTTCATTCCTGCTTTTGACCCTTAGAATCTATTGTTCGGATTTTATACAAAAGGAAAGAAAAAGAAAATAAAGAAAAAAAAACAATTCTGAGATTAAAGCTTGTTTCCTTTCATAAGCATATACGGCCAGCCATAAAGCAAAATGAAAAATATGAAGAAGTCTTTGTTGTTTATTCATTATTGGTTACAAAGACACAAATCATTGAGAGGAATAGAAAAAAAGACGAGTATTTAATTGTTTCCTTTGCTATAAAAGGAGATTGGTGGTGGTGGTTGTGGTGGGGTTTTACAGGAGATTAATTTTAAAAGGCTTCATTTTAATGGGTTTAATTTTAATGGGTTTAATTTTAATGGGTTTAATTTGATTTCATAAATTTCTGAATACTTTCAGAATGCTTAATATATTTATAAGCTATATTTAAAAGAGCTTCATCAGACGATGATGGACTGCATCAGAAGTAAATTAATTAGATATATAAATATCTGTAAGGAAAATGATGGAATTATATATATATATATATATATATATTATTGAGGCATGTGTTGTTAAAGACTATGGAACTTTTCCGTTTAATAATCTTTTTATCTGTTTTTTCTTCTTACTTTCTTGCAAGTATTTTTATATTTGGGTCTAAGTTGTTGAAAAAAGACACTAGTCCTTGGTGTTTTGACGAGCACCTTTGGTTGTCATCAACCGTCATCATGGCTGTATGTTTTGGTTTGAAGTAGGTTGCTTGTTATTTTATTTTATAGATAATATTTGGGGTATTTAGGCAATGGTGTTTCATTAGCTCATTAGCAATTGGAAGGGGGTTGGTATTTATTATTTGGAGAATTAGTTATTAAATATGTTTAAGATGTTTCTACTGGTATAAATGCTATTTTATTCATGTTGGGTTTTTGGTTTTTAATTATGATGGCTTGAAGAATTTGTAAGCATTTTTTGCACTTGTTTTATAGAGGATTTTGGTATTGTTAATTAGGATATTTCTTATTTTGGAGGATTTGAATCTGTTACTAGTGGAACCCAAAAATACTTTTACAAACTTTGGGGGTGAGTTTCTGACACCAAACAAGGTTAAATGTCCATATAAAAATATGGACAAAAGGTCATCATTTTACCTCAACACAGAAACTCATAAATGTTCAAAATGTCCTCTGTTTGCTTCTACACATGCATGCACCTGTCGGATCATTGATTGGTGAGAATCCTTTCAAATATCCCCCACAAAGTGTGGAATGTTTTTTTCCAGGCACCCATGACTTGTTGTTGAAGTGTCTCTGCATTATTAAAGTGTGCTCCATGAACCAATTGTTTTATATGGCCTCACAGATAAAAATCCAAAGAACTGAGGTCAGGGGAACTTGCAGGCTATGGAACCGGTGCTCTCCGACCTATCCATCTTTCATGGTAGATGTCAGCCAGTGCATTGGAAACAATATGACTAAAATGTACTGGAGGTCCATCATGAATGAACTACATGAGTCTTCATATTAGCAGGAGTACATATTCTAGTAATTCTGGAAGTGTGTTCAAAATAAAGTTCCTGTAAACAACTCTTGTAAGTCATGCTGGGAGAACATATGGACCTACCCAACAGTAACCTATAATTCAAGCCCACACATTAATCATAAACCAATGCTATTGTCAAGCCTGTATTGTACTATGGGGATTCCAATCTGCCCACAAATATTGGCTGTGTGAATTCAAAATGTTGCCTCATCCATAAACAAGACTGAAGAGACAAACAACGGATCTGCAGTTTGTGAAACAAACCATCAGCAAAAGTTCTCCCATGGTGAGTGATCAGAAGGTGAAAGACCCTGAACATATTGCAAATGATACAAACACAAGAGCTGCTCTTAAAGTACCATCCATGAAGTACTATGAAATGTACCTGGATCATCTCTGACAATCTTTGGTTAGTAAACACAATTTGATACAGCCATGCAGCCATCTGTAAAAATCATATCTGGTTGCTCATGAAATTAATATCTTGTCATTGTTAAATGGAAAGAGCACCAGAACGCAATTCACCCTGCCAGAAACATCATGCTGTACTGCTTGGCATTTGCACTGGAAGCTCCAATACAAACATTTAAGAGTGTTTGGATGTCAATCTGAGGATTGTGCAGAAGATCTGGAAATAGTTGGATGAATCTAATGGTGATTACAAAGGTGCTTGAAGTGATCACCAGTGAGGTGATGTTATGTCTCCATTCATCTTCCCATAGAGACTCAAAGTTAACATGAAGGCCTACATTGTGCCTTGAGAAGGTAATGCTGTCCTGGGTCAAGAGGGTGATTACTGGAAGACCATATATCTGGCAACAGGACTCTGCACCATGTTACACAAGCAGGAGAACCCATTCATGGCTGTCAGACAATTCCTGCAATCACATCACCCCTTATATCTGGCCACTTGACTCACCAAACTATAACCTCCTTGATTATTATGTGTGGGGTGCAGTTGAGTGAGAGACCAATAAAACACCTTGTAACACTAAAGATGAACTGAAAGCAAGAATTATGGCAGCATTCACTACCTTAAACAAGGAAACCATCCAGAAGAGTTGCAGAACATTCTGAAGTCATCTAGAGGCTGTGGTTGTAGCCAATGGCGATTTTCTTGAATAATTTTAGCATTTCAATATATTTTCGTGTAATTTCAGTAAATATATCTGTTAAAATGAAATAGTCAAAGAAAAATCTGTGTTTAAAGGCACTATTTAAATTTGGTCATCAATGCACTCCTGTAGCTGAGAGGACAAAACATACCACATCTAATGATTGTTTCCCCTTGGGAAACACAGGTTTGAATCCTACCAGAGAGTGCATACTTTTCTTTAATAAGATTTCTTCAATATTCAGGCTGTTAGATGAAAAATAAATATAGTGTTTAATAAATAAACAAAGTGTCTACTCAAATATGAGTATTTATAAAATTAATGTTTAATAAAAATCTTTCAGAATAAATAAAAAAGATTCCATCTCTTTATATATATTATATATATATATATATATATATATATATATATATATATATAAAATTGTAATTTACGATCTTTGAACAGAAATCAAAGAATGGAGGGGCAGGCTTCCTTTTTTTTTTTATATAAAGCCTGCACCTCCCTTCTTTCATTTCAAGGATTCTAAAGATCATGTGAGAGAGAAACTCAAGTTACAACTAGAGCCATACTTTCATAGGATTTAACATTGTTAATCATTTTTTTGTTTTGATCTACTCAATGTAGGCTTTAAGCATTTTACTTTACTAAGTTAGTTTGCCTAATGGCTTTTTTCTTTCTTTTTTTAGTATTGTTATTTTATTTGAGACTGTATCTGGATAAGAGTTTTAGGTTTTGGCAAGTTATGCGTTGCTGCCATCAACAGTTTTTGTTTTGCTTTAATATATATGTATGCTGGACTCTCCTGTTGTTTATCGACATATGAGGGTCAATCAAATCAGTTCCTGCACATGATTTGATTATAGTGGTGAATAACAGGACAACGAAAATAAAGATGTAATCCGAAAAATGTTTTTAGAAATGTGCTACTGCCAACTGCAAGAAATTTTTTTGGAGAGTGTGGTTGCAATGCTGAGGTTGAATTTTTAAATTTAAGATTGTGCGTTTTTGTACTAATATGGTAATAGGAGAATTCTTTTGTGTTATTACCGAGAAGTAAAAAACAAAAACAAATCTATTTCCATACCTGAAGATGTCTGTATGAACAGACGAAAGCTTGTAAAAAACAAAAAAAGACCTTATGCAACTAAAATTTATAAACAGGGATCATAACATTCATATATATATGATTACATCAACCAAAACATTATTTTAGTCAGGTGTTGTCCTCTTAAAGGATGAAACATGTTCCATAGAATTTTTTCCATTTTGTCATTCAATTATGCAACATTGTTCTGAAATATATAATTTTATATATCCTATTCTGTTTAAAATAAATTTTTGTCATGATCTGAATAATGCAATGTCAACACACACACACACACACACACACACACACACATATATATATATATATATATATATATATATATATATATTACTATAAATTAATTTTTTAAACAGTGAAACTATTGTCTACCTAGCAAACATCCAACCTGAATTCCTCTTTTAATCAGAGAAACAGCTTTCATTTTGGTTTAAGATCAAAAGATGAATGAGATGAGAGTTCAGAATTTCAGCTTTTATTTTTTGGTATTTACATTTAGATGTATTAAACAACTTAGGATATACCACCTTTTGTTTGAACCCACCCTTTTTTCAAGTGAGCAAAGCTATAGGAACACATGACTGACAGGTCTTTCTTGTTGCCCAGGTGTTACCTTTTAGATTGATTGTTTAAACATTAAATAGCTCTGAATGACTACTGTTGGTTTCAGCTTTGGGTTTCACCTGTAAAGACTGCATTTCTTGTTAAAAAAAGGATAAACCAACATGAAAATGAGAGATCTGTCTATGGGAGTAAAGCAAGCCATTTTGAAGCTGAGGAAAACTGATAAGAGCCATTGGACAAACATTGAGCATCGCCAACACAACACTTTGGAATGTCCTGAAAAAGAAAGAAACTACTGGGGTACAGTGCAACAGGTCAGCCAAGGAAAACAACAGCAGTTGATGACAGAAACATTGTGAGAGCTGTGAGAAAGAAACCCTCAAAACAACAAATATAGAGGCCATACCACAAGATACAAACCACTCATCAGTAAAAATTGGAAGGCCAGATGGGAATTTGCAAGTACAGCAACGAATAAGAAGAAAGTTTTATGGCCTGACAAGATCAAGATTAATCTCTACGAAAGTGATGAAAAGGCCAACATGTGGTGAAAGAAAAGGTCTGATTATTATCCAAAGCATACAAGCTTCTCTGTGAAGCATGGTGGAGGCAGTGTCTTGGCTTGAAACAGGCTCATTCATATTTATTGATGATGTAACTTGAGATGGTAGCAGCAAAATGAATTCAGAAGTCTACAGAAACATTTTGTTTGCCAATTTACAGAGAAATTAATCCAAACTAATTGGGAGGAAATTTATCAGCAGCAGGACAATGACCCAAAATATACTGCCAACACAACAACGGATGTAATCAAAAGGAAAAAGTGAACAGTTTTACATTAGCCAAGTGCAGTCACCAGATCATAAGTCAGTGCAGCACACATTTCATCTGAAGAGGAGCCTGAAGGAAGAAACCCCTTGAAATAAACAAGAACTGAAAGAGGCTGCGGTAAAAGTTTGGAAAGGTATCAGAAATGAAGAATGTAACAGTTTGTTGATGTCAATGGATCACAGTCTTGATCCAGTGATGCAACCAAATATTAAATGTTATTGACTTTAAGGTTATCTGTTCCTTTGTTTTTGCTCACCTAAAAATGGGGTAATCTGATACAAAAGGTGGTCTATGTTCAAAAACTGTTTCTGAGTTTCTTCTCCACCTTTTTGATTCATTAACATTAAATTATTTGTAATCCTAATTTAATTATTTATAGGGTCATCAGGGTACTTGAATGTTTGTCCGAATTTTTAGGATGAGGTGTTATTATTTTCGTCATCTTTGTTGTTATTGTCACAATATTTGAGCAATTGTGCAGTCTTGCCTTCATCAGGTCTTTGTTGATTTGAGGTAAGCTTCAGGGAATTTAGAACTGAACTCTTTAATCTACAGGGGTAGATTGTCCTCAGTGCAAGCAATAACTAAGCAGTACCAAAAAAAAACGAGATGAGTTATCCTAATTGAAATGTTATTGTTAGTTCCAGTCTGATTAGAATGATGGTGAAAAACATCCCCCTCCCAAAATTTATAGACAAATCCTACAGATGCATGCTGAGATTTCTTCCTAGCCAATAAAAATGGATCACCTCTTGGCATTATCTGCCATTTTTTTTTTTTATTCTTGAGTTTAGAATGCTATAAAAACTTGACTATATTCATTGTGCCCGCAACCACAATTCTAACTTTGTGAACTTTTTCTTATTACTGCTGCTTTACCAAGTTTTGACTTACATATATATTATTTGCTTAGTTTGATTTTACCCTGTTCTTTTTTCTTCCTATTCTTATTGTTTATTGAGAATTTTTCCAATTCTGTTTGCAGAGAATTTTCCCAATTCCACTTAACCATGGCTCATTACTGCACAGTTGTGATAATGACAGCAAAAATGAGGACAACTGTCTGAATGTAAATAACATAAGTTTGTTCAAATTTTACTATTTTAGTCACATCTAACTGAAGAATAAGAAACGGTGATTTTTAGGTGTTTTTTATTTTTTATTTTTCAATGGTTAACTTCATACAGCAAGAAATATGGTTCTTTTTCTGATCTATGATCTAGTATTCACAATAATATATACATTAACTCCTTATCAGATATATCTCTCTTTGTAATATCATAGATGATATATTATTAACTATTCATTGCATAAATCGTTTACTTCCCAGTTCTTTTTACATTTAGACTTTGCCTGTCCAAATCGAGAACTCTTTCTACTTACATGCATAAAATATAAGACAGACCGCCACTTGACAGTTAAAAAGAGGTGCAGTGTTATTGATACATAAAACATTTCACTGAGATTTGTTTCTGACATCATTTCAAAAATAACACGAGAAGAAAATGCGAAAGTTATTGTCTATTTAGTACCAGTCTAGAGACATGAAAGTATGTTGCTATATTAATAGAAATTATTGTAAATAGTTGTGAATGTTCTTTGTCAAAGAAACAAACTCAAGAAATTTATTTGCAAAAGACAAACCTGATGTGTTTACTACCAGATGAGAAAATGTATAAAAAAGAGTGACTATCCCTGCTGGAATATGTCATTTTAAAAAAAAATAATTTCCTAGTATATTACTCATGAAAAATAATTGGTTGCATATTGGATGAGCACTTCTATTTTGGATCAAAGTGTCACTAACAAGGATCACAGGGACACTTTGACATGGTGTAAGGGTTAGTAAGCTGGTCTTGCTAGGCCAATTATGACTGACTTGTGAATTCGATCATCACTGGGTACTCCATACTTTCAGCCTTTTGCCATATCTAAGCTATGATAGAATCCAAAGAAGAATCAGCAATATTTTTAGTCATAATCTGGCATCTCAGCTTCAGTCAATTTCCCACCTGCCTCCCTGTGCCTTTTCTATAAATACTTGTATAGCAACTGTTCAGATGAGCTCTTCAATATAGTGCCTAGATTTTTTAATTTAAGCACAGTACTAGACTGGTGACAAGGTTTCATCAATTTACAGTTGAGTTGGCTAGATGTAACTGTAAATTCTATGCAAATCTCACACTTCCCACTTGTAGAACTCCTTCCTGGTTCCATGCTTTACAGTTAACTTTAATCTTCAAATATTTAAATGCAATGTCATTTGCTATCTCCTGTTCTGATTCTACTTCTTTTGTTCTTGCTCCTTAGTAATGTTTTTGTTTCTAATTCTTCCACATCCAGTAACCTCCTTGTGTCTTAGTGGCTTTATTACCTTACTTGGGGTAGACTTGATTTAAAAAAAAAAAAAAAAAAAATCACTGACTAGGATAACAGTGTAGAATCTACCTCATTGACACCTCTACACAGGATTAGAAAGGGATCTTATATAGACCAGCAAATACAATGATAATTACTGAGCTACAGTATATTTGATATCATTATATTCAGTATAATGATATTCTTAGTATCATAATAATACCAGTGTTAAATTTGGGACACATGAATGAGCAAATGCATCCTCATCAATACCATGGTTAAGTAGGGTTGTAGGGTCTAACACAATGTTTATCAACCAGAGTTCCACAAAATATTGCTAGGGGCTCCATGAGAAGCAGTGATAAATAGGCTAATGCCTTTTTGAGCAATTCATAGTTTTACTATTCACATATGACATATTGTTGGAAAATCCTTAGTTATTATAATAAAACATAAATGCAATAGATATTAATAACAGTATATAATCATTTTTATGCAGGGGTTCTCTGAGAGATAAAAACTATTTCAAAGGTTCTACAAAGGTAAAAAGGTTGAGAAATGCTAGTGTAATCTGAAATAATCATTGCATATTCTAGGCCCTAAGGAGATTCTTAGTAGACCTAGCATAAAATTAAATTACATTAAAGAAATAAAGAGAAATGGCAGCAAGGTCTCAACTTCAGTAGCCACAGTAGAAAAGAGGAGCCTTGGTCTGAGTGAGAATCTGTAGCAGCAATTATCAGCAGGCAGGTTAGGTTTATGTTTTCAAGTTCTCGACTCAGTTGTCCTAGGGAAAAATAACTTAATGGATTTAAGCATAGGATTGCATATTTGGTGACATAGTAATTGTGAGTTCAATCCCTGGGCCAGGCAGCATGGAAATAGAGTGAGAAATAACTGAACAGTACTAAATAAAAACTAGACTATAACAGGATCAGTTTCAAAATTCCTTGGCGGTTACCTGGATCGACAGGCACCTGAAGAAGCCTGGGGGCCCGAGTCTTTGTGAAGGAACCTTCAGTCCACTGAGTGATGTTCATTTGTGATAGTTTGCTTCCTCTTCTCTTGCTTAAGAAAAGTACCTTTTAGGATTACAGTAGAAAGTAGATTGTTGGTTCTTATGTACATACCATTTTAAGTATCATTTCTTGGCAGTTCTTATGAGGTTTCCCAAAGGATTTGTTTCTTGAACAAATGCACCAATTGTAATTATCAATATTCTGCATTTGATTAGCTTAGTCTGGCACAAGAACAAATAGGTGAGTGAAAATTATATCTGTATTCCAAGTTGGAGAATTCTGCTGACTGATGATGATAATAATGTCTGACCACGTGTTTCTAAGTATACTTCTCTGTGTAAGCTTTTCTACAAATATTTTCATGGAAACTGCTCTGACAAGCTTTTATCCTTGGTGCCTTGACTACATGAATTTAAGCATGCTACTAGATTGGCATCTAGGTCCCACCCATTTACTGTTGAAATAGTTAAATGTAACTGCCACTTCTACTCCAACAGTTTCTTTTCTCTCTTCCATTTATTTGCTTCCTGATAAGTACATTATTTACATAGTTTGAACTGTTGTTCTCATTTTTATTGTTACGTTCATGACATTTTGGCCATGATACACTCAGGCCTTCTTCAGGTGATTGGAATTTTGAACTGAACCCTTCATTTTGTCCACTGGGGTAGACTGTTCCAGTTCCACACGTTGTGCCTCTTCCAGCTGTCTCAGTTATCTATTTTTAACTCAAGTCTCCAAGTTTTTGTTTACCACTGCTGTAGCCAGGTATTGAACTCACAACCTTGACACATGGCCCAGTGGATAAAAGTGTTGGTTGGATCCAGTGACTTGACCCAAAGAGTTGTGATTTCAATACCTGGTTAAAGCTTGGAGAGTTGAATTAAAGAGAGATAACTGAGATATCTAGAAGAGGCATGGCATGTGGAACTGGAACAATCTACTCTGATGGACAAAATAAATAGTTCAGTTCGAAATTCCAATCACCTGATGAACGACAGCCAAAACCTCATGAACATGACAATAAAAAAAAAAGGACAACAGTCCAAACAATGTATGTAAATAATTACAATACCTTTTCAGAAATACGGGTAAATTCTGATAAGAACAATCTTCAAAACTTTAAATTCAATGTCAATCGTCATCTTCTATCTTCTTGAATCCCATTCATCTTTTATCCTTTCATCAATTCCTCCTATACCCAGTCTTTTCTCTTACTTTTACTTTCTGTAACCACTTGCGTACTAGTGGCAATTCTGCCTTGCTTGGGATGAAATGATGAAAAAAAAAAGAAAAAAAAAAAAAAGATGTCTGCTTGGGTACATTTTGATTTGTTCAACACTCACAGTTTATACTGTAACTATGTTGATTAGTAACAATTTTAGCAACAATCATGTTATAAATTGTAAATACTATTGGACCATATATCTGGGATACCATTCAGGAAAGAGATGATTTGTATCTTCTTTATCTGAGAAATAACATACTTTGGTGTGAAAAATTGCTAATTAATCTCAGAACAACAGTAAAGAATCTTGTTAGGATGCTGGAGGAAATGAGTAGAAATGTAACAAAATAGCCACAATAAAGAAAATATTATATCAACATCACCAGAAAATCTGCTCAAAAACAAAGAACTCATTGCTCTAAAACCACCATTAAAAAGTCAGATTTTAATTTCTGGAGAAATGTCTTCTGCTTTGAAGAAACAAATTTTGAATTGTTTTGCTATAATATCCCTAATTATGTTTAGAAAAAAAAAAAGGATTGAATCTTGTAAGTTAAAGAACACTATACAGTATGATTTAAACTAAAATTGGGTTGTAGGAAAAATAAATTTTCACTCAAATCTGTTCCTGCTGACAGCTAATGTGGAAACCAGAACAACACTTTGCTTGGGACGCTGTTTCCTGCACACTGTAAACTACATTACTATTGCTCTTTCTCTGGGACATGGGTGTAACCTTCACCAATCTCAAAGAACAAACTGCCCTGAAACAGTCAGCTCTTTTTATCCTTCCTCAGTCATGCAAAAGAAACCAAGATCTCTCACATGTGTTAGCCTCATTCTCACTAATAACGCATGTGCTGTGTCACTTCAGTATTGATTTGCCAGAGTTCACCTTGCACATCCATGATGCCTACAAGCACATGTACAGACAATTCGCCTTCTCTTGCTCTGGCGAGGTATGTCTCCACCACATATACCATGAAAAAATAGGAGTATTTCATGTTTGTTGGTGGGAGAGGGTTTCTGCAGGTGAGATTAGCCAGAAAGTCAAATGGGTCTTCTAAAGGGACAATGACCAAGCATATTTCATATTTAAATGTTGACTAAATGGCTTATGGACAACAAAATCAGTCTTGGAATGTCCATCACAAAGCCGTTGACTCCAGAAGCTACCTGACTACTACTGCCATGCTCTATCTTTACAAGACAAAAAAAAAAAAAAAAAAAAAAAAAATGGAGAATTACTCTTGTATCTGGACTGGAGGTGCTAAATCCTCATTATTTCCATGGAAAATGTTCTTATGAGCTATATTCCTTAGTTCCACCCTATCTGACCATTACATGTTAGACTTGCATTGCCAGGTACACAGGAATGAACCATCCTCATTCCTTTTGTATTCTATTTGTAAGAACTAAGTTCCATTTGGACATGAATTTCCAAAGAACCACTACACTGTGGAACAGACACTCAAGAGAATGATTGAATTGATGAATGTTATGATCCTTGATTTTTAAAATCATAAGCAGTATAAGGTCTTTCTTAAATACACAAGTACTTTCGACTGTACATTCAGTCATCTTCAGGCATGGAAATCATTTTGTTTTTGGTAAAATTCAGTTAGGATCCAAGATGTAAAATTATAATGCGAATCGAAATATGTTTTTTTTAAATGTGTTACTGATAACGGATACAAACTTTTGGAGTGTGCAGTTGCAATGCTAATTTAAGAGTGTGTGTTTTTTTAATAATATGGCAATTTGAGAATTTTTTTTGTAGGAGTTTTATCAGTTAATGTGACATGAACTAAATAGTTCAATAAATAGAGTAATGTCTCAGTTGTTATACCAAAAATTTGAACGTCGAATCAGTTTCTTTAAATCAAATATGTGGTGCAGTTCAATTTATATTACAATGAATCATTCATACAAAAAGTAAATTAGTAAAGTTAATGATATAAAATGGTGAAATCCCTTCACTAACAAAATTTTAAAGGTGCATTAACTACCAAATATATATATATATATATATATATATATATATATATATATATATATATATATATATATATATATATATCTCATACCTGTATGTGGTTTCCTTGAGATATTTTATTTCAAGGTTTTCATGAGGTTACAAAAATTGAGAAAAGCTGCTGAAAATGCTATGCCTGGCCACTAATATGCAACAAACTATCTATATACACATCATTAAATAATACGAATTGGTTTCATTCAACTACTCTATATTTGATACCATCATATTTGTTATTGGTTTCTTATTATATTCAGCACCAATCAACTTGGATACACACTTTAGTTGCTTTTGTATCATCAAACACTTATACAATCAAAACAAGAATTGTAATAAAATCAAAACAATCTAGCTCTGTAAATAAAACACTGGCAAAAAACGTTGTATAAATTTCATGAAATATATAGAATTTATCAGTGAAAATAACAGCTTAGAATACATGTGAAGGCCAGTAAGTAAACTTTGAAATATCTATTTTTATATACTGCTATCAGTACCAATTTGATTGCATCTATTACTACTGTTACTCCATTTAATGTGGAATTTTGCTCATACCGGCTGTCTATGACACCTGGTTAAATGTTAGCCTACCAACTGATATGAGTAGGCATGGGATTAATTTTATAATATAAATTGTAAACACATAACTATGAGAAAATAATCAAAATAGTTAAATATTAAATGTTTTTGTTTAATATTTAATAATCAAAGGAAATTTACCATATTTTTGGGTGGAAAATATGCAGTTTTACTGCAAATTGTTTCCTGCAAACCAAAAGTATATATATATATATATATATATATGTGTGTGTGTGTGTGTGTGTGTGTGTGTGTATGTGTTACACAGGTCATGTAAATATATTCAAATAACTCATTCAAATCAACTAAACTGTGCATGACTATGTTGAATAATCGCATGGATTTCAAATGGGCAACGCGCTTGACCAATTAGCATTGGTAATCAGCTAATTAGTATTTCAGTTTTCCTTGGATGCTCAGCAGTCATGCATGTGCTTACTGTCAAGTTAGATGCATCACCAAATGTCATAGTACCATACGTTAGGCCTAAGAAGCAAGAGAGTTTGTTTCTTCATTTTTCTGTCTTTTGTGTTTCAAACAATATATACTAATTTTTAAAGTAACAGATTGAATTTTTGTTCAATAAAGATCTTTCAGATGCTACTGGAGCTTTTTTTAAAAATTTTTTTCCAAAACTGTCTTCAAAATAAGGATATGTCTTCTACACTGGTCTGTCTTTTTTTTTTTTAATTGTAGTATCTAATATTCTGATTATGTAAGGTAAAGAGAAATATACAGAACTGACAAAAATTCGAGTGAAAATTTTATACAAGATAAAAGCAGCAATAAAATTAATTTTTTATTATATTTAACATGTACGCCTGACTTTATATAAAACAACAATAGCAGAAGCCGGATGTCTGCAGATTTTCTTATCTGCAATCAAATGCAACATTGTGGGATGCATCTTATTGTACACTGAATGTGACAACTGAGTGAATTATGTTGAAGGTGATGATGATGGTAACCATTTACTGAATTTAGATCAAATTTAGTACATCAAGTTAGAAACTAACATTTAGAATCATAATAGGCATATAGTCAATTGGTTAGAGCATTAGCATTCAAACCATGAGACCTGGATTGAAACCTCACCAAGTAAGTGATAATATCAGCCCAGAAGGAAGAATCCAGCATGTGGCCCCACTGCGATGTTCCTGAAAATCATATCATAAAAGCTGACTTAAGCCAGAGTATGCATTCTAATATTTGTTCAGAATATTTGAAGTACCACAGGTGAGCTCTGCTGGTGTTGAACAAAGACAAATATGCCTGAGCAGACATCTGCAACAGGGATAATTTAACCATTATACCAGACAGACATATTCGGCAAAAAACAGAAAGCCATTATGCTATATAAATAAACCTTTGAATATGTTTCTGCTCAGAAAGTTTCTAAATTTTACTCAAGTCTTTTTCTGTTGCTAATGGCATGGCATTTGTTGACTTAGCAGTAGCTTTTTTTTTTCTTTTTGACACAATCAGTTTTCTTCAGACCTTCATGTTGTCTTGGAGAAACTGGAGTTACATGGTTTGTATAAGATCACTTTCTCTTCCTTTCAAAAGAATGAAGAGATCAATTTTATTGATTTTATTGATTGGTTCCATTGATTACTGACTATTTCCAAATATGTGGACTGCTCCAAATTTTCAGAAATCACAAGAGATGAGAAGAATAACACAGATTTAATAAAACTGATGCATCAATAATTTTCCCTCGGCATAAATTCAACAAAGTTGAAAAAAAAGTAAGGTAAAGATCTACCAAGCAAACAGATTACTTAATTAGAAACTTTATTATTTATGTAATTATTTGCCATATAGGTATGTGGCTTAGTGGCTAAAATGTTAGAGTTCTGGTTATGAGGCCATGATTAAAATCTCAATGAGATTGATTTGTAAAGGAGGTGACTTGTTGGTAATATCCTGGAGAGATTATACAAGTGTGCAGAAGAGTTAGAAAATAGCTGAAAACTATACCACACATTGACCAAAGCTTTTTGAGGGAAACTTGGCAGACAAAACTGTTCAGAAATTGCCAATAATTATGTTAGCATGAAGCTGCAAGTCAACATGACCAAAGGTTTGAGTACACTAGCCTTGTTCAACTATCAAGTGCTCTCTCTCTCAGAAACTATAATTAACATCTGCTCAGCTATGTTGAGCAGACCTTAGTTACAGATATTGGCAGTATTAACTACTGGGTGTTGAAACACAAATGTGACTGAGGAGAAGTCTGCAAAAGGGACCAGTGAGCCATTGAAGTAGACTCCATAGTCTCACAAAACTAACAGATACCTACACATTATATTCATCCCTTTTAAAAATTTTATGAATTATAGAAATTTTTAAAGAAATTATTAATAACTTAATAATTTTTTATTTTAGTTTTTATAATAAATTTTAATTTTTATAATTATAAATTTTGTTATTTTTAATATATATATATATATATATATATATATATATATATATATATATATATTATTTTAAAAATTATAATTTTTTGCTATTTTTATTTTTATAATTATTAACAAATAATTTAAATTTTTAATGAAATTGATATTATTTATAAAGTTACTATGAATTTTAATCTTTTAAAAGTAAAAAGAAATTTTAATTTCTTTTTATGAACTGTATATTTTTATTAGAATTAACTATGTAAAAATAAACTGTTTTATTTATTTTCTAAACTTATAACATAAGTAATAAAACTGCAAATGGTGAAAAGGAATAGAATTATCAAAATAAACAATTCAAATTCAAATTAAATTTTTTATGCTTGGGTCTGATAAATCAAAAAGTGTTTCACTGTAACTAAATTATTAAAATTCTTGAATAAGTATAGAGACAATGTATTGAGTAACTATTTTTGTTTAAACTTGCAGTTTTAAATCTTTTTCTTTTATTTGTTTGTTTTTAGTGTTGCTTAATTCTCTTGCACTTAAGCTTTGGTCAAATTTAAATACACAGGTGCACTTATGAGTTGCATAGAAAAAAAACCCAAAAAACAGACAAAATACAAATAAAAGGTCAAGAATATCAAGAAGCCAATAAATAATAAAACTTTTTTTCAGTGATATAGGATGCTATGTAAATCAGTAATTAAT
Source organism: Acanthosepion pharaonis (assembly GCA_903632075.3). Lineage (NCBI taxonomy): Eukaryota > Metazoa > Mollusca > Cephalopoda > Sepiida > Sepiidae > Acanthosepion > Acanthosepion pharaonis. The sequence goes on from CAHIKZ030000117.1 coordinate 327,444, forward strand.
TAATAGATAGGATGCTATGTTAATCAAAACAGGTTTCTATAATCTATATATTTTGCTTTAATTATAAATAAAAATTTATACTGCGTTTTGCATAATAAAACTGAACACCCCCAAAACAAGTTATTACCGATATTTTAATATAGATGAATACAACAAAGTGAAATTCAGAGGATATTTTAACCATATAAATATCTCCTGGAAAGGCTGACATAGTGTAAATTTTTAATATTATCATATGTTCAATGCAACTTCCAAATTATTTATATAGTATGTAAATAAGCTAATTTGTAAAAATTTTAACACCATCAAAAAGAAAATTATAAAAAGAGCCACGGCTTTGTGAAACAGACTTTTCTAAGAGGATGCTTTCACACTCACTTAACCTCGTCAAGTACAGAATCAACCATTATTTATCTGGCATATCTTTATAATCTACAATTCTTATGCCCATAAAACAAATATATTCAATAATACTATTGAGTTTCTTGCAAACTTCCTTATCAGAAACACTAGGTTGGGGGAGCCTGTTTAATCTTTGATAACCTGATCATGAACTCGATAGTACTGCTGGTTTACATTGTACCAGTAACATTCAAATTAACCTGAACCATATATATTCACTCTTGTGTGGTCAAGTGTAACGTCATGAACCACAATGCGATATTTATTCCTGCGTTTTGTGTGCACGAATTTATCGTTGCATAGCAATCTTCCATGCAAACAAACAAACTATCATTGTTGCAAAAATTACCATCTTTAATTTCCGATAATGGCTTATATAAGCTGAAAGGTTAGAAAGGATTGAGAATAAAACTTATATCAACATGATTTTCTTTCATCTTTCAATGATAATGTTATTAAGCTTATCAGATGTTATGAAAGGATTTTGCTTAAAATAAATAGACAAAACTTGTCTATATTATTTAATGAAACATTTTTATATATATATATATATATATATATATATATACTCTTAACAATTGGAATCAAGATACCTTTAGTAAATGACCATATTCACTTAAAATCACTCATTATAATTCATTATTATTCATTTACTAAAGGTATCTTAATTCCAATTGTAAAGAAAATTTGCTCTGTTTAATGAAAAACATTGAGCACTCTTTTGTGAGTCAGTTTTAAGATATTTCAAATTCTGTGTTGTGTTAATAGGACTCGCCTGGATTTTACCAACAGAATACTACCTATATATATATATATATATATATATATATATATATATATACACACACATGACCTGTGTGTGTGTATACTTGATCAAAAAATAACAAACAACTAAAAAAAAAAACAACCTATTTATAAAAGCAGGTAAATCCAGAATAATCTATAAAAAGGAAACCAACAATTACAATAAACTAGTCAACAAAGAAGACACTAAATTTTTAGTAAAACCACTAATGTATTTAAACAGATACCCATATCTATAAATAAAAGTATTTCAACAAATTATAGTAGCCTAAAAAATATTCAATGAAAATAAAAAAAAAAAACATAAATCCTCCAGAGAAAGAGTGGATATTCAAACCAACTAGAATACAAAATGAAAATAAAACAACAAAAAAAAAAGAAACATAATTTGGTTCAAAAACCACCACAACAATCCAATAAAAAAAAAAATAAATAGGGAAAATATTCTTCAAAATAATTGACAAACCCTTCCCTAAAAACAGCAAATTGTCAAAAATTATGAGCAAAAATACAATCAAAATTAGTTACAGCTGCATATATAACATGGAGAAAAAACACAATAAAAAAAAACATTACTCAACAAAACCAATAATAATTACAATAACATACAGCAAAATAACACCATTAAATATAACTGCAGAAACAAAGAAAATTGCCCAATTAATAATAAATGCTTAACCATTAACATAATATACAAAACCATTGTAAATATTAACATTAACACAGTTGAAAATATTTAAAGAAAAAATTTTAAAGAAAGATATTATAACCACAAAATGTCATTTGAAAGAAAAAATACACAAACAATACAACCCTATCAAAATAAATATGGAGCCAAAAAGAAAATATCTCCACAAAAAATCAAATGGGAAATTATAAAGAAACAGCTCCATACAGTATTAACAGCAAAAACTGTAAAGTATGCTTAATGATAAATTAGCAATAATTAATTTTAAAAACCAAACTCTTAAACAAGAAAACTGAAATAGTAAAATATAAGCATATAAATAAACATTTACCTACCATCTAAGCCTTAATAAACATTTACCTACCATCTAAGCCTTAATAAATATTTACCTACCATCTAAGCCTTAACTAAAAATAAACAAATAAATATAAATAAAAAATATAAACTTAAAATATAATACAAAATTTAAATAAATAAATACAAGAAACAAACATATAAACTTAATGTATTAATAAGCAAATAAATGAATAAATAGTAAAGTATGCACCTATGTGTGTGTGTGTGTGTGTGTGTGTGTACATGCGCACATACAAACAAACAACAAAAAATGAATAAACCTAGTCCCCTATAATTAATACCCCAATATATAACCCCAAGGCAAAA